>CABFVZ010000907.1:209788-220579 GCA_902151445.1 Timema monikensis
TTTTTTTTTTTTTTTTGTGGCTGTGGAGATGTTTGTTGTATTATTCCAGCAGTGAGTAAAGTAGTGTTAATGTATACAATTATTATTTTTGTAGGACTGTACTTCACTATCTGCTTTGATTCCTGTAATATTTACTGCTGCTGTACAGCTGGATAATGGAAATTCAGGATTTTATTCCAACACCTATTCTGATGTTAAGCAGATAAACTACAATGATAATGAAAAAATACTTGATAGAATTATTATTGAGAATAATGTAAATACAATTTGCATTATTATTGAGAATAATGTAAATACAATTTGCAGTGTTGAAGAAAACAACTTTGAAAATTATGTGACCATTAATTTTTTGTGGTGGAGAAAGTAACGTTAATGATTTAGTTGTGGTTCATCAATTCTCTCAGGGGGGAAATGCTAAATATTTGAAAACTACGAGTGAAAGCGTTGGAACAACGTAAAGTGAAGGTAGGCCAAAAAAAGGTCGAAAAAGAAATCTTGCCAGTCAGACTAGGGGAAAAAACAAACCAACGAATAACAGCTACATTAATACCAAAGACAGAAGTAGATCCAAAGGAATTCAGGGACTTCCACTGTAATTGCAAATGTAACGAAAAATTAAGTATCGAAGAAAGAAAAAAACTAATTTTCAAAGTTTTTGGAGCATTAGAAGCTATGAGGAAAGGGCGTTAATGTTGGGTGTGATGATTTCACAACTTATTATTACAAGAAATCAGTGACAATCATAACACAAAGATAATATTTTACATGTGGAAGATTCAATAATTTTTGCTTACATTATGAGATAAATACTAAAACTATTTTCTAGTTTATTGTTAAAATATAAACATTGAACTTAACTTTATGTTTACTAATTAAATAAAGATAATAATAGCCTATATGTATAAATAATTACACTATATAATTTTGTTTATCTAAAACTATGTACCCTACATTAATTTTTGTATTATGCATTCAGAGACCAAATGCCAAATGGTTGTTGGTCTACTATTGCATAACATTTAATTATATTAATATAATAAATCAAATATAAGCTAAGCACCAATTTACTTGAAAATTTTTAATCAAATCAAGACATGATGCAAAAATACACTAAAACCATTAATTTTATACATTCTTCTATCAAATTAATACAATAAATGTTTGGTGGCAGTGTCATTAGTACTTTTAAATTAGTGTTTTGTAAAACCTTTCATTTCTCAATTTCAAGTCAACTGGCTCTTGGTCTACTATTGCAGAACTCCATCCAATTGTGTTTTGATAGGCCGTGTGTGGTCGCTCTTGGTAATGTCCATATTTTATAATCTTATATATTTCATCAAGGAAGGAGATAATTTAAACCAATCAGAAGGTAATTTCTATTAATTTGAATATTATTTGATCTTGCATCTTTCTAATAAAGTCTATGTATATAATTAACTATCTCAAATAATAGGTAAAGACGTGCTTAATATTCTCTTAGTATTCACAATAACACCGATAACTTGATGTAGTTTGAGTATTATTTGCTAGAGGACTCTGCTAACAACATTACGATTGGCCAGACTTATGTTGAGCTTAGCGTATGACTCGGAGAGTTGGGAAACGTGTGCATTGCAGAAGACAACGTCTAGTTCTTGATCGCTTTTATCATGAAACAAAATTTACTGTTATTGCTAACTGAAAGGTCCATCCTTGGTGGAGAATTTTAGTTTTTAAACTGTTTGGGTTGGTATCACATGGTTGGTGATAACTTAACATTCCTGGGAGGCTCAGCTTTATTGTATTAAAAAAATTGATTTGGGTATTAGAGGAGATATAATACATATGAGATTTTTACGATTTATTTTTAAGGCAAACTTATGTCAATATTGGATATGAGGATGGGTTTTCTATAAAAAAATTTACCTCTACTCCAAGAAAGAGATAATGTTTAACCTGCAATGGCACCTTGGTGTATTCTTAATCTTGTAGTGCGGTTGCTGTTATATTTTGAGAGTCCTATTTGTGCTAGTGTTAATATTTATTTACAATAGGAATGTATGCAGATATGAGTGTAATTTTCGATCACAATAAATGTATACTTATAAACAAACAAACCTAATTTAGGTATTGCATTTTCTTAACAGGCAGATTATATCAAAACATGACTTAGTAACTAGCTTAGCTTAGAACAGTATACAAATGCGGTGTTCGTTTTATTTTAAAGTACTTAGAGTGCTCATTCATAACTTAATATAAAAGGGAGTGAACGAGAAGGGGGAAAAAGATCACAACAAAGAGAAAAGAGTAAGCAAAGAATAAAATAAACGTACAAATAAAACCAATCAAACATTATAACCATAGTATCGCAGAGGTTTGAAGCTTAATGATGCCTTAGTGCTCCTGGCCGTGGACTGGGCCAAGGCTGAAGCTTCAAACCAACAACCCGCCTGAGCTTTTGTTCTAAAGGATTCCTACAGACAGGATATGTTCCCGTCATAAATTAGATTTTCCCGCAGAGAGAAAGTGAGAGAAGCGACAGGTAGTCCTTCTTCACCCCCTAACATTTCCTTGGGCTTATTCCATATCCTTCGGGGCGTCGCGGAGCTCAGTGGGGATTCCAACCCCCTCAACGTGGGGTAGCTTGTGAATCGCATTACTTAAAGAGGGAGGGGAGGAATCGTGCTGATTGAATAACGCCGTAACGGCGTCGGCTCTTTGCCTCTCCTCTCATATTAATAAAGACAATAACGGGTGGAGAGGGGAGTCTTGCCGCCTCTTGAGTGCCTGAGACCCCGTGGTTCAGATTATTCATTCGGAAACTTTTGACAGTTCCGCCAGTGTCAAGGTGAGATGAAAGGGGACGTGAGCTTAAAACAGTAGGCCTATGTTAGCACTTTTTATAAAAACATATATTTTCCTAGGGATAAATACAATGTTTCTTCAGTAGATACTATTTCAACAGTTCGGTGGCCGCATGGTCTAAGGTGTCATTCTCTTAATAGACTAGACTACCAATAACAGGGAGATTGGGGTTTAAATCCCAATCGGGTGTACTGAGGGTGGTTTTTCCAAAATAGTTTTCCACTCTCCCCCCCACGAAAATCCGGGTAAAGTTACTCTAAATTCAATTTTACTCATTCATAACTAATTAGCTTGATAGTATATATGTGGATAACCTGAGCAGCTATTAATACGAAGTGGTAAAGAAACAGTTCTTGAATACTGTTGTCATGTAATTTGATTACTAGTTTTTTAAATTAACATAAAAATACTGGCCTTGGTTCACGTTTCCTTTCTTTTGACTTTTCATGTCACTTTAGGCCTGGTTCACATTAAAAAAAAAGAATTAATTTGTGGATCACTAATTGTCCAAAATGATAAATTACTTCAAAAAGTTTCGTAAAAAAAGTTTTCATAATTAATAAGCGAGTGACAGCCATGCACTGAGTGATAAACAATTTTTTTTTTTAAATTATTGCCACCCGAGTTGTGTCCTAAGACGTGAAGAAATAGAATAATGAGGTAATAGAAATAATAATGAAAGGCTAAACAAAAGTATGTTTAGAATTATACATAAAAGTATAATTCAGTCAATTCTATTATTATTATTATTATTATTATTATTATTATTAGCACCACGTGTTACTACCCGTTCGGGCTATACGCACAATTCTACTGTTAAATATCATATACATCAAACACCAATATTTTATATTTAACATTTATTTTTAGTTTGAAAGTTTCACCAATAATTTGTATGTAGTGTAGTCTTGTAATTTTATCTTCTGTGTAATCTCTTAGTCTGCAGTTAGTAAATTCAATTTTGTTTAATATTTCTTTCTTGGTAATTCTTTATTCACTCTGAAGAATGATTTCCGTGTACTTTTGGATTATTTTTTAAATTGTCCGGGAAGGGGTCAATACTCGGATGGAAGTTGTAAAACAGAGAGTTGAATTTTATGTGAAAAGACTTGCATGGATTCGTGATTCCAGGGGCGGATCAATATATTCTCAGGCCCTAAGCACTCAACATTTTATGGTGGCCCCTTATGCCCCTACATTAATGTAAACGCCCTTCTTCCCCCTCCCCTTTCTGATATACAGAAAAACAAGACAAAATATGGTTTAAAATAATTTGTTTATAAATTTTTTAATTGTGAAGTTCTTGATTAGGTCATTTAACACTAAATAGCGGTAAACAGAAAAAGAAAACTAGTTTCTTATATCTAAGGCAACAGAAAAACGCAAACTCTTAACACCTTTTTTATCTAATAAAAAAATTGTAATAAAGGAAAAATGTAAATACAAAAATAATGAAAAGGGTTATTTTTATTGAAATAAATGTGGGTGAGTTAACAGTTTTTAAAAAAATATTCCAAAGTAGAAATATAATTATTTTTACAAAACAAAACATATTATATAGTAGCCTTAACTTCGCCATTAAAGTCGATTATTATTATTATTATTATATTTCATTACTTTCTAACTTTAAATATACATATCAACATCATCATCATCATCACATAATCAGATCAAAATTTGTAAAGTAATTTTTATTGTTGCCTACTTATAACGTTATTTATACTATTAAAAAAAGTATCCAACTTTTTAATTGCAAAATCTTTGATCAAGATCTCAAAACTAATTTGACGTAACAAATCTATTTGTAATCTTAGCAGAGACAAAGCATCCAGCAAGTCTTGTCCCATAATGTTTCTGTTGGACTGTTAAGTATGTCTTAACTGAGGAAATGAACGCTCGGCTATGCAATTTGTGACCATTAGTGTTAAAAATACACGCAAGCCAAGGTCTACATTCGGAAAGGCACATTAAATATGGATTTCTACAATTATTTTATAAAGTTTAGTATGAACGAATCTGGTTTGTACAAGCTATGTTGCACTGGACTTATGGCGTATATATGAGTGAAACTGAGGAAGCTCAGAAGAGAAATTAATGCTAAAGTCCTATGGGTAAGCATCAATTAGCTTTTGACAGCACTGATAGTACCTTTTAGTTTCAGTAGATGCTGAGAGATATTATTTGGCACGTCACTTAGAAGAGAAAATATGTCCGCTTTTTTTTTATAAACACTTCTCCTCTCCTTATGATCTGAGATTATAGTTTGCCACTAATTATGTGAAAAGTGGTGATATAAAATTTATCTCTGGCATTCAAATATCTTCTGGCACGTCTTCGTCATTGAGTACCTTCTTTCTGATACGGTTACGAGTTTGACTTGCATTGTCATCAACATCTGGTAGTATTTATTTTCCAATTGCTTCAAATTTTTCAATGTCATCTCTTGACGTGCACAGTTGGTTGGCCAATAGCCATACAGATCCACATATGTTTTTAAGTGTATATCCTCATTTGGAAAAACTTGCTTTATCTTTGAAAAGTTTGCAAAATCTCACCACAAAAGCTCAACATAAAAACAAATCCTAGCTCTTGAATCTTATTTACAATATTGTCTGCTTCTCTTCTAGTATTTCCTTTTTGTGAATGGTCATCAGCTAGACGTTCTAAGACTTCCTTTCTGAAACATATTATAGCTATGTGTGGACTACAACAATAATATTAATAATATTAGAGTAATATTTTATTATCATCGTTATTATTATTATTATTATTACCATCATCATTGATATATATATATATATAATCATTCTTTATAGGCCCCCCTTTATGTGGACCTTACTTCAACTGCATCAATTGCATCCTGCATCGGAAAACACCACAATCTGATGCCCTCCTTTCCCTTGATGCTCCGAGCATATGCTCATATTGTTTAGAAGTTAATCCAGCCCTGCGTGGTACTATGTGTCGAGGCACCTTTCTCAGCCCAAACTGACAGTGGATATGTTGAGTCTTCCTTCTTGTGGCTATGAACTAGACAGTCTGTTAGTTTGGTAACCTTTTTAATATTGGGTTGAATAGGTAGAAATTCAAAGGCAAAGCAGTCGCAGAATCCTACGGCGCTCAAAACGATTAAGCTAAACAGTAATTTCAAAAATGTTCTAACCTCTGTATCCATAAATCTTTTGTAGCCAATCCTACACACAGAATTCTCGTCCATCAAGCTTGACATAAATGGAAACGACAGCCCTTAGTGCGTAAATCTGGCCACACAGTACCTTCTGCCAAATGACTGCCCTTCTCAAAGTCTATTTTAACCAGCCTAGGTCTAAAATGACTATTTTCGCCCAAACACGTTAAAGCTACTGCTCGAAGATCTTCAAGGTAAGCAGTAATGATCTTATTGAACAACAACAAAAAATTATAGGGGAACATACTGATTTTTTCCTCACCCCACGCAAAATAAATGATTGGCGGAAGTGCTGGGCGCGGTACTGGAACGTCCCATCCATCAATAGCACATTCATCTCACTTAAAGCTTTAATATTTGAAGAACATGATAACATAAACATTCCGGTCACTACATTGTTGACCAAAACAAAGTTTTCGCATAATGCTGTAGTAACATTCATAGAACGCTGTAAGTATTTAATGAAACTCACTTCTGTTTCTTGGGAATTTTGGCGTTAGGAACCACTTACATGATTAATATTACTTCTAATGTATTTGACGTCCTTTGATGTAACGGTATTGCTCTCGTTTTCTTCTATAACTCGGAAAATTTGTTTCATTGGATGCTCTGGTGGGTTTTCAATAGTTTTTAAATTTGACTAATTGCTTACCACGTGGTGCTGTACACTTGGGTTGATTCTACTCCATATTTGTAGTCTAAGCTATCTTCTGTTTTAAACTGGCACGAATTTAAAAAAAACCTTTGCACGTTTTCTTTATGAATCTCCCCCTTAAAATTCCATTAGCTAAGATTGTATGTTCAGTAAATATAAAACCAATCTCCATTTTCATTAATTTGTTTTCTCACTAAAACTGGTATGCATTATAGCAACAAAAAACAGTTAACTTACCTTATTGTCTATACTAATATTATAAAGAGGAAAGATTTGATTTGTTTGTTTGTTTGATAATGGATAAACTCAAAAACTACTTGACCGATTTTAAAAATTCTTTCACCAATATAAAGCTATATTATCAACGACTAACATAGGCTATTTTATTTTGAAAATTTAATTTATTCCTCATAAAAACGTCGATAGTATATTATATAGTCATTGGGAAAAAAAAGTTGTTGAGAGGAAAGTGGGGTTGGTGAAGGAGGCGGGGGGTAGGGGTGAGGAAAGAGGAATGAGATGAAAATAGGAGGGAGGATAAAAAGAGGGAGGGGCTATACAGTGATGGTAGAACTGTATTTTTTTTTTAAAAAGTAAAAAAAAGTTTTGTTTTTATATTGACATGATGGATGATTTGAAGCTTTGTTTTACAGGATTCTTTACAATATTTTTTTACGGGGAAGGGGGCTAGTTTTAGTAATTAAGTTAAACAGGTTAGACTATCTGACTGACCATATTGTTTTAATAGCGTTAGATTGGTTAGACGTGGGTGACTGACCTTATTGTTGTAATAAAGTTAGATAGGTGAGACGTGGGTGACTGACCTTATTGTTGTAATAAAGTTAGATAGGTGCGAAGTGGGTGACTGACCTTATTGTTGTAATAAAGTTAGATAGGTGAGACGTGGCTGACTGATCTTATTGTTGTAATAAAGTTATATAGGTGAGACGTGGCTGACTGACCTTATTGTTGTAATAAAGTTAGATAGGTGAGACGTGGCTGACTGACCTTATTGTTGTAATAAAGTTAGATAGGTGAGACGTGGCTGACTGACCATATTGTTTTAATAGCGTTAGATAGGTGAGACGTGGCTGACTGATCTTATTGTTGTAATAAAGTTAGATAGGTGAGACGTGGCTGACTGACCTTATTGTTGTAATAAAGTTAGATAGGTGAGACGTGGCCACATTGGACGTGGCTGACTGATCTTATTGTTGTAATAAAGTTTGATAGGTGAGACGTGGCTGACTGACCTTATTGTTTTAATAGCGTTAGATAGGTGAGAAGTGGCTGGCTGACCTTATTGTTTTAATAAAGTTAGATAGGTGAGACGTGGCTGACTGACCTTATTGTTGTAATAAAGTTAGATAGGTGAGACGTGGCTGACTGACCTTATTGTTGTAATAAAGTTAGATAGGTGAGACGTGGCTGACTGATCTTATTGTTGTAATAAAGTTAGATAGGTGAGACGTGGCTGACTGATCTTATTGTTGTAATAAAGTTAGATAGGTGAGACGTGGCTTGCTGCAAATCGTTATCACTCTCTCATTTTGTTCTGTTGGTCGAAATATGCAAATCGGTAACTACCTATTTAAAAATAATTTTCTGAACCTAATTCCATCTCTTCACACAAAACCATGATGCATCTGAATATTAAGAATAATTAGGCATCAAGGTCAGTTTGGAGGGGGGAAATTCATGTAGGTCGTAGCTATTGGCCGCTCTTAATAATTACACAATGAAACTTCTTCTTTCGTCCATATGTTCTATTTTTACACGGTAACAGCTAACATATGATGTTCCCTTAGGTTATTCCATAATAAATGAAAGTATTTCAACCAAACACAAAGGAGTTCCAGTTATTTTGAATATTATCTATTTTGTAGTCTATTAGATCTTGCGACGTTCAGATATTTTATAATTTTTTAAGTAACTTAAATAAAAGTTATGAACTTTATTAATGTTGTTTATGCTTTAATGTTCATATTAAAGTCTCTCTACGCTTTTATTGTTGGGCCATTATCCTTTAGAGGACATTAATATCGGCGTGTATGATTGGTTGGACTCGTTATGTAGAATTACGGGTATGAATGAGATAGTTCGAAAACTAACTTAACTTGAAATATGCTTCGCGCATAAGAAAGGCTTATTCATGAATTTTTTTAATCATCTTCATAAGTTTTTTTACTAAAAAACTTAGAATGTACGTTTTTTAATTCCGAAGTTACATAGTGATACTTTACAACCTAATTTTGGCGTGTGCTATTCTTTAAGAAAAAATAAACTTCTCAAATAAATTGGATCTCCCAACATTTGAAACGCAGCTCAACATTTTGGTAGGTGACCCTTTAAGAACCTCTAGGCCTAGAAAGTAATTTAGCTTTAAATAAATAAAAGTATACAGATTTAACGTTCGAACGTAAACCCTAACATTCAAAAACACATGACACAATGTTTAGGTCCTAAACACGTCGTATTATCTTTAGAAGAGAATTTATTAAAGCTGTTCTGAAACGAAAGGTTTGGAGGAAGAGGGTGTTTGTGATATTTCTGACTCAGGGGTGTACAAGCTCCAGTCACAGTGAGGCCCAATAACGTCCCATGAATTATTTAATTTTGAATCAATAACTCTTCTGAAAACATCTTAAATATCACTAGTATAGTCCATTTCGGTGGTCACCAAATATAAGGAGTGTCTCTAACAATGGACTGAATCGCCGATGATGGGGAGATCGGGGTTCAAATTCCGGGTCATTATACTAGAATTTTCAACCCTCCCCCTCCAAAGCAAATACTGGTAAATTTCCTTCAAATTTAACCTTATTCCTCTTATCTTATCAGTTTAAATTTGCGGATATTCCAGAGGGGTGGTAAGACGCGAAGCGCATATAGTAACAACAATAATTACAATGATGGACTCAGAAATGGCCGAGTGGTCTAAGGCGTTATAATTGCATCAAGCTTGGCCACCGTTAACAATGAGGTCAGGGATGGAATTCCGTCCAAGTTATCTAGAGGCTGGTTCTCCCATCCCTTCTTCACGCTAATGTGGATGTATGGTTTCTGAGATAAATAGCTAGGATGAGCTACTGTAACAATACTTTCTTGGAGAGAGAATTTGAAATCACACCCTCATCATCCCTGGTCAGGGTGTCGAATCATCCCCTCCCGTCCTGTTGGTTGGAACATTAGCAGTACCTCTGGACTCCCCTGTCCTAATTTACTAGAAAGTTAATTAGCGCTGTAATGCGAGAAAGATTTGATACGCCCAAGCAGAATTAAATCTAAAGGGGAGGGAGGTTGATGGCTCTGTTGACTGCAACGTAATGACGTGTGAAGTTTGATGGAGGTGACCTAAGACGTCGGGAAAACACCAACTCTTTAATAAAATCTGTAAAGGCGTCGGGAAAGGGGGGGAGGGGGGCAGTGGGNTAGAGGTACACAACACACCCTGATAAAGATTGCTTCGGGCTTGGCAATTAGTTTGATTTGAGGACTGCAGATTAATAAGCACGGGGGAAAATAGAAGGGAACCATTTAAGGAAATAGATCACATCAGTACATCCTACCGAGATTCCAACCCCAGCCTCCCTATCATTGTCGAACATGACTAGGCTATACTGAGCGTCTTTATCTGCGTGCCGACTCGCGTGGGTGAATTAGGATATAAATACAAAACTTGAGAGCAAAAAAATATTATAAAATGCGTTTTCATAGCTTGACAGTGTACAATTCTGACGTAATCCAAGGAAGTACACCCACTTCAGTGAGAATAATGTGGGTGGCTTAGACTCGAACACCCACCTCCCCTGTCGATGTGACCACCCGGTGTGGGTGAGCCCATTTGTAACTTGACAAGAGCGTACCTGTGGTGTTGCTTGATCAGAATTGGAGAGGTGGTGGGGACAGGGGGAACTGTGTATTACTGATGGTTGTCAAATGCCAGCCCTCAGCTACGATATAATTATGTCGTATTAATTATTAAACAAGTATCGTAACAAATCCAACGTCTTTAAAACAAAGTAAGAAGTGTTTTTAATCTCGCTACACGTGTGTGGGGAGAGGGGGCATCTAGGAGGAGGTAAGGTTAATAACTGAGTAGATT
>CABFVZ010000907.1:223930-262315 GCA_902151445.1 Timema monikensis
CCCCCCCCCCCCCTTTAGGCTAGGTCTAAAATCTAAATATTTGAAGATAAAAAAGTCATGCGGTTTATTTTTTTTAGTTTCTTATGACACAAAAGGCAGAAAAGGCTTGTTCAAACAAATAATTTTTGCGAAATGGTACTACATGTTTAGGTGGTGTTTTTTATCTGAAAGTTTATTGAATTTTGCCAGCCCACGTGCCCAAAAACCAAAACATGGATACTCATCAAATACAATTTTCCAGGAAATGTCACATGATAGGCTCACAAGCGTGTTTAGTATTTTTTCAATTATATTTACCATTAATTCAATCTCTGCTTTGTTAAAAGTTCTTCTATTCGAGTTGTTTATAAAATTGGGAAAAGGAAAACTTTGAAGGCCATAACGATATTACATGTTAGTAGATTTTTTTAAATCCCATTGCTTACCTATTCATTTCTACTCTACGACGGGTCATGAACCCCCGTAGGTCTTTGTACCCCAATTTGAGAACCACTGGCTTAGGATTTTTGGACCGTAATAGGTCCACTACGAAGTATTTATGGATACCACTTGCCCAATATTGACAAGGTATTATTTTTCAACCCCCTCAGATTACTGAGATAGAATCTAGGTAAGTGAAAGTTAAGTCACTACGCTATACAAAAACTAGACAATTTGAGAATCGGCGTTCACGATAGCTGTGGTACTATACCTTAGAATTTACACTTTTTTTTATTAGACTTTAATAATACCATTTAAAATAAAACTTAATTATATATTAAGATTTCAGCCGAATACGAATGAAATTCTTTTAGAGTCAATCTGTATTTTATGATAGAGATGGTTTTTCAATTGAAGACCGTTCATACAAACAATTTACTTAGTGAATTGAAAAATTAATGTGAATATAGAAACAAATATTTTCTAGTTTTTTGCCTATCTATTTAGCGTATACCATCAATTTTTTTTATCTTAGGCTAAAATAAGATAAATAAATATTTCAACTTGATTTCATATTCAATTTTCTTTGTTTTGATTTATTCTTTAGCTCATACATTTTAGAATAAAGTTGATAAAAAATATAATGGTGTGTCAGCATCGGTGGGCAGGCAATGTAAAAACGCCCAAACTTGTCTAGGTTGGTTTGCCGGTGACGTTCCTATACTTTTACTGTTTTTTCCTAACTACCCATTTTCCCCTCTAAACAAATTTGGTACACATTACCTAAATTCTACCTGACTCATTCCCACTCCTTTTAATGTGAATATGAGAGTGTACATCCAGGATGGGTAGTAAGATGCGGTGACATAAACAAACACAATTAATTAGTGTAGTTACCAACTGTTCAAATACAGGACAACTTTAACCAGAATAAAAAATAAAAATACAATTTCTAATATACTTTAAAAAAAATCTCCCGTATTATTTAATTTGTTGGCGATATTGAACTAAACAAGACTAGCTTTTTTAAAAAGTTATATATTTAAAGTTGTATCCTGCAATTTATGTTTCCCTGTTACTCCGAGCTATTCGAGTTGAGAGCGTGCAAGTCTGTCTGGCTACCTACCTACCTACCTACTTACTACCTCTTCTCGACATTTCCTTCACAAATATTGTAACAGAACTCATTTGTGTTGAAGGAGTAAAAATAAAAACAGTTCCACACAAATGAAGGGGATAAGAAAAAAAAACCAAGACCATGGTACATATATGTGTATGTAAAGATTCAACAAAGTTAACGATGAGTTCTTTCATACGTGCTATGGTGATGGTTGGTTGCTCCAGTTGGAAACTTGTTTTCCTGGTTGGTCATTTTCAAGATTAGAAGAATTTACAGATATAATTAAGGATGTACATGGAAATAAAAAAAACTTTTTTTTTTATCAAGCTGACTATCCGTCCGGTTTATACTAATTTTAAACACCCTAATGAGGAAAGTATAACTAATTTAACCGAGGACAACAAGATTTAACACTGAACTATGGCGTAAATAATTTTATATCTGGCTAACATAATCGACAAACAGCAAACTACTGAATTATTTTAGCCCCACTTGGTATAGAGCAAAGGTAACTTAGATATTTAATAAACCTATCAATTAACTTTTAATTTATTAAAATAAATACCGAGAAAACAAATGTCTATTCAAATGAATGGAAAAAACTTGTAAAGTTAGTAAAATAATCTCATTTATATTGAAAAATAAAACCTGAATTAGGGAATATAACTTTATCCTTTTTTTATATATTTAGATGAAAATTTTTTAAACGCAGAGTTCGAAGCAGAATTATAAGCCCGTGACTTAGCAGATGGGATTAGTTTTTAAATTAAATTAAACTTTAAATTGAACTATAAAAATATTTAGTAGTGCATATAGTGAACAACACATCATAAAATAAAACAGTATATACAATTAAAACTTTCTAATAGAACTACCTTCCATGAATGAAACTGTTTTGTTTGCTTTTTGTTGGATTTTTACTACTATTTATAACACTTTCAAGACGTTGGTATTACTTATTTTATTATAACTGTAATAAACTCCGTTAGGAACTCCAAAGAATTGACCTATTCATAGGTATTCAATTTAAAGAACAAATATAATTAAACTTCCAATAATTATATAGTTACTTTACTAGAACTCAATAGCGTTCAGTTTCTATTCACTATAGATTGACAAATATGATGAAGTTTTAACTTGACAATGTGTTGGCGATTGCGTCCAGTACTCTACAGCACCTGGAATAATACTGGTTTTAAACTTCTCTTACAAACTCCACGAGGATGATTGCAAAGCTATTCTCCTTACACTATCGTTTAGCAAATTGCTTCTAAAAATATTCAGAAGTTGTGATTAAAATAAGTTTTTAGACCCTGCAAACGCTGCGACATTGAATTATATATTATTCTTTCCGCAATTACGGTTTGTGGTTTGCATGTAAAAATATGCAAGAGTATTAAAAGAACCCCTCACTTATAGAATCCTAGGATATTTTTAAGTTTGCTGTATTTAACGCCTTGCATCAAAAGATGGCTAGGCACTGTGATTAAAATATATTATTCTTGTTTATCTAGCTAACGCCGCGAGATATAAATTGATGCTCTTCTTGAAACAACTATGTTTAGGGAATTGCATTTAAAAATATGCAGACGTTACAACTTTTTCCCCTTTACTAAACCGTGAGATAGAATTTGATGCTATTCTCCCAGCAGGTATGTGTGCCGGGTTGAGTCAAGAATCTTCAGGGGCTAAGGAAATATCTATACATAATTTACATGTTTATGTTATGTTATTATGACAGGTTTCTCGAGATAATAAAATATAGGTTGAGGTATTTAAGAAAAGGTTTTGGTATGTAAATATGGCTACCATTTCCGGATCCTGCAAAAAGAGTACATTCTAAAAATGAGGACTGGGAGGGCGTGGGAGCTATAAATTTGTTCACATTTGTATTTATATAAGTGCTAAATGTTCGCTGCACAAATCATAAAGTATTGCAACCCATCTACATAACAATGCCATTGGGCTGGAAACATTTTCTGGGGAGAACACTGAATAGTTTCAAAAAGATTACATTTGACCACGATAAGTGAAAAGTTAGAGTACGTACTCTTAAAATAATAATATTGGCAACTATATCCGTAAATATAAAATAAGACTGAACTGTTGCCGGGGTTTAGTACAAACCTTGTGATTTTGACAGGCAATAAGTCCAACACTTTAGATCAGTCGGGTAGCGTGTTTGTCAAGTGGCATGGCCGAGATTAGTTAATTGTGGATTTGCTCTTTCACATTCATGAATCAACGGCTGAGGGCTGGATGTTGTATCTGTTCTAGATGTGAGCTAGTTTATAAGTCGTGTGCTGAAACATTCAGTCTATTCAGAAAGTTCGCGTTAAATACCATGAAATAATAATAATAATAATAAGGACTTGGATAATTTGTCACTGGGGTATGATAAATAACTATATTTCATTTTTTCCTTTAATAATGACGCGAGATAGACTAAAATACTCTTATTTAAACATTACAGCAAAGCGAGTTGATTATATTCAAAATAAAGCTGAAATGAACAGTATTAAAAAATAGGATGGAAAAAGAACACCGGAAACTAGATTTTAAGGACAGGTAGGACAAGAAGAGATTGTGTAAATAATGGAGAGTTAAATTTTAAAGCAGCAGGCTCAGTAATCTTGGTAGATTTCATTTGATGAGGTGGTCGTGGGATCGACTCTAATCCGGTTGCTCTGGGGGGTGGTTTTCTTACCTCTTCTAAACTCTATTGCAGGTGTATTTTCTCTAAATAACTCTCTCTATCCCTTCCTATAATTTTAACTCGACAACATCTTGTAGCTTGCTCGCCACGCGTTTGTTACACGTCAGGGGATATTTGTTTATCTACAAACATGGCGTAGAGGTAAGCAAGGTAGAATTTGAAGAATTGTTTCCCTATTGGCTTAGAGAGAGAGTGGGAACTAATTTTGAAAAAAATTCAGTGCTCTTGACCTTCTATCACTGAAAATACAGTCTATTACAAGAGTGGCCTTGGACAATGCGGCTACCGATGCGGGTAATTTTGGTGTTAAAGTTGCTGATTTTTTCTTAAAGTTATATTTTGTGCAGAATATCAAATTTTATCTAAATGTTTATTCCTTCCACAATACACTTGTATAAAAAAATATTATTTAATTTAAGAGAAACCATAAGTCAAACGTGTATTATTCCCGTATTGACCTGACGTGGTAGGTTTGGCCAATGTCACCCCTTATTGCCTTGTCGAGAGGACGCCACTGCCTGGCAGCATGGAGATATTAGACCTCACAGTGTCTTGACAGCCAGCAACAAGACACATGGAATACATCACCAGACTCTTCCCGTCTCTAGTTTTAGTCCGAATTCACATCTTGGAACTTGGCGTGAAAAAGATTTTTCCGCTGATAAGCTTTTCTTTTTTACCCAATATATTTATCCTTGTTGAATACATACTGGCCAGTATTCTATGTATGTGTGGTTTAAAATGTCGACATCAAGTCTAGAAGACCCTGGTTCCACCTCAAGTGTTACCAAAATAGTTGATTATTTGTGTCTATGTACTTTATATAGCCCTGAATATATAATTGTTGTTGCTAGAAAATATCTGTGTATTTTTAGTCAACTAAACCCAAAGCTAATTAATTGTTATTATTATTATTATTATTATTATTATTATTATTATTATTAGCACCGCGTCTTACTACCCGTTCGAGTTATACGCACTTACGCTAATGTGTAATGGTAGGGTGATTGTGAGATGAAATGAAGGACTTACAGTTTAACGTGGAATCCGAACCACGGTGGAGGCCTGGCATTCCACACATTCACAAGATGTCTTGTCAGAGGTGTAGGAAGGGTTTGGAAATCAGATAAATCTGTGCCGGGACCAAGGTTTGAACCCCGGCCGCCAGCACAGAAGTCTGACACCTTACCCCTAGACCACCAGGTCACCAATTAATTGTTAATCGTGTGTTAACGGACCGGACGTAACGAATTCTTATTTTAACTTGACCGTTTGGCATTCTGTGTTATGTTGGTTCCGCAATTACTGTCA
The DNA here is from genome assembly GCA_902151445.1 of Timema monikensis. Taxonomy (NCBI): domain Eukaryota; kingdom Metazoa; phylum Arthropoda; class Insecta; order Phasmatodea; family Timematidae; genus Timema; species Timema monikensis. The sequence continues at coordinate 229,498 of CABFVZ010000907.1, forward strand.
AATGCGTTTGTTGATTAATTTTAACCAAATGTGGCAGGAACATTATTTGAACCTATATCCAAAGATGTAAGTATGATTTTCTTTCTCATTCCAAGAGAAAGTATTGTAAGATAATCGTGAAAAGATCGTTCTCGAGATTATGATGAATATTTACGTTTTATGTGAACCCAAACTTAAAAAAGTGGATTCTACAATTCTGTCTGCCTCATTTATGTCTGTCTGTCGGTATGTATGTTCCTTAGCACGGTTCCAAAATTGTTGGATCGATTTTGTTTACGCTTTATTTAAATTTAAAAGGGCAATACCTCAGGAAGTTTTTTATTTTGATCCTTGTTCTCAAATCAAAGCTAGTTTACTGATGAGTGATTTTTTTTAAATTCCAAATTTGAGAAAATGCCTTCGATGATTTTGTTTAAAATGCATATCCATAATTTGTTGGAAATGTCAAATAGCATTGTATAATTGGCCAAGAATTTGTTGAATACCGATAGTAAATATTATAAAATTCAAAATCGATCAAAAATGCCCTAACAATTTTGGTTCTAATGTATATCTGGGGATTATGTGTTATGATTAATAACATTTTATATTTATTTTTGGAGTTAAAACCATTTTATGCGTATTTTACTGATGACTGATTTTTCAAAAACTAGAAATATATTTAAAAAAAATAGCTGTAGCGATTTGTTCCAAATGGGTATCTTGGGAGTGTTTGAAATTACAAATAACTGTATAATTGTTCTTGGGTTAAAATTCGCTCATGGGTATAGTTTACTGATGAGAAATTTTAGAAAATGCATAATATTTCAAAAATGACTCAAATTATTTTTGTTTAAATATATATACATGGATTTTTGGTATGATTAATAACACTATATACTTGTTTTGGGTGTAAAAACTTGTTTTGGGGTAGTTAAGTGATGACTGATTTTTTTTTAAACTTGAAATATTAAAAAAAATTGCTTAAACTATTTGGTTCCAAATGGGTATCTTGGTAGTGTTTGAGATGAGAGACAGCACTGTATTCTTGTTTTTGGGGTGAAAATTGGTTTAAGGGTAATTTAAAACTTTAACTCAAAAAAAGAATACTCAATGGTTTGGTTAAAAATTGTTATTTTGGGATATTGACGTAACAAATTGCACTGTTTACTTGTTTTTTGGATAACATTTAATTCAAAGGTAGATTACAAATTACTGATTTTTCAAAGATTTTAAATATTTTAAAATTGGCCCCAATGATTTAGTTACAAATGTGTTTATTGGTAGTGTTTTACAGGAAAACAACAATGTTTTTTTTTGGTAAAGTTTGTTTAGGGGTAGTTTCACTTAGGACTGTTATTTTAAAAATTTGAATATTAAAGAAATTATAAATTTAGTTCAAAATCAGTATATCTTAGATTTTTTACAATATAAATAGTAAAACATTTAAGAAAATCATTTTATAGTAGTTTAATGAGTTTTTTTAATTTTGATATTATGAAAATAGCTCTAATTATTTGGTCTTCAAAATTGTTATAAGGATTCTTTTCAACATTACGATAGAACATTCTAAACAATTTTTAATCTCTCGGTAGAATACTTATTTTTAACTGCTACATGTTGACATTAACTAACCAGTCATATAATCTGTGGTCTGGTATTACCTGCGTGTAATCAGCCGCCTCAGGCGTTTAAAACGTGAATCACAACGCGCGGGTAATCCAACTTCTGTCAAGAGGTAATTAGCGACCTGATTACTGCGCGCTTGTTCGTGATAACAGTAGTGGCCGGTGGTAATTATTTGTCCGACAGTTGGCACTCTTGATAAACCTGTTGCGAGACAGAGCGCACCAATTAAACCTAAGAACCCGTCTCGGTGGCTTACATGCTAAAAACAAAACACTAATTTGTTTGCACCATGTCCTACTACCCATCCAGGTTCACCCGCATTTACTTACTGTATTAGGGTAGGTTTGTGGGATATATAATAAAGAGGAAATGTACCCGCGTTTACTTGGAGTAAGAGTAAGAAATAGTTTTGAAAAAAAAAATACCAGATCGGGATTTAAGTTTCGACCTCCTCGTTACAGGAAAATTTAAAATGTTTACCTGCAGTTAGGGCTGTCCGAAACTCACACCAACTAATTTAGGGGCAAAGAACGAGGTGGGGTAGTTAAAAAAAAAAGAGCATGTGTCTCTGGTAAATGAATAAAAAAAACAATAGTTCAAAAGGGAGGAGAAGCATCCATTGCCTCATACAATAAACTGGAGTTAAAACCTCAATATATTAATAAATCACACGTTGAAAACAACACCCCATTGTACCTGGCAGAGATGTGAACCCTAACACCCCAGTCACTGATATTGCAGTTTATTGAAATCGAGATACATTAGACCACGTGACCACTGGTTGTACTTTAAATATCTCCAGTAGGGTAAAAACATATTTTTTAATTTATATTGGTTCAAATCCTGGCCCGGTGTATTGAGATGTACTAATTGCCACTCTCTTTTTAAAAAAAATCTGGTAAACTTCCTCTAAGTACCTAGCGTAAATGTTGGCTACACTGCTTTGGGATACCCCATTTTAAATACCCACATTTCCCAACGCCCCGCGACTGAAATGGCTGCGAATGGTCAGTCCTCGTGACTCAAGGTCAGTAAAAAGGAGGCTACCTGGTTCCCATAAGACCTGTATAGACAGATAGATATGGAGGCGTGGTAGTCCCCTGCCAGCCTGACCGCTCATGAAACAATATGGAAAACTTGTAATTTTTATTTGGTTAAAGATTGTAGATACATAATTTTGTTCTTGGATTTAAATGAGTGGCTATTTCTATGCAAGCTATTGTTTGTATCTTGAATTCAAACATAAGCAGCTATACAAAGTATAGTAATAGTATTATATTCTCGGCTAAAAAGTGCTAACATATTTTAAAGGAGACAACTTTGAGTGTTTAATTTTTTTTTACTCATACTGATTCATTTTTGTTGCTCAAGAATAATTATATGTTTTTATATTATTAAGATTAAATAATAGTATAAAATTAAATTAGTAACAATAAATTAATTAGTTATTTATTTGAGGTATTTAACGTGCACTTTCCGAAATGACTGATTATATCAACAAGCGACTTCCAAAAAAAACTTGAAAATAGAACAGACACCCAGCCTCCGACCGTTGATTAATCACTGTGAAAAGAAAAACCCACATTTAATCAATTGTATATATATTTTGTTCACGCCGGAAATCGAAACAAGGACCTTTAACTCAGTATGAATACACGCTACCGACTTAACTAAAGTTTCTGACTCTTTAATTTATTTTATTGACTGTATAACTGATGTAATCGTCTCATCAAAACTTAATTATAATAGTTAAGCATGCCTCTATGAACAAAATATACGGTGAAATTAAGAAAATTAATGTGTGTGTAAGGTTGCCTTTGGGTCTAATATCAGTACTCGTTTATATTTTCAATCACATTTAATTTTGTTAATGTATATTTTACCATTTTAAAATAAAACTTAAAAAAAATCATAAACAGTAGCTGAACTTGTATTAAAATTCAAATTATTTTGAGTTAAAACATTTTTGTATATCTTAATGTTTTTTCGGGATTAATTAGTTTATAAAAGTTATGGAATATATATATATATATGAATAGCGATTTCGAACTTTCATTCATATGAATGTTTGGTGGTTAAAAGTTGTTTACACCCATTTGGGTAGCATATACTTGTAAATATTCTTGAAGATATTTTCACTAAGTTATTTTTTTATCAAGGGTACTTTAATAGGTCCCGCACCACGATGATTTCTTAACTCTTTTTCCAGCTTCAATTCTGCGGTTAGTCACTCGGCAAGGCAAAGGCCACCAAAAAACAAATGCCTAATACAGAAAGATATTGTAAGTGCAGGCTCATGTTTTTATGAGCGTTTAACGAGATGTGGGTATTCTGTGTTTGTTTAGAAACCCATCATGCTAAATACCGAAGTGCACTTCTTTCAAGGTTATCAGTTCCCTGGATCTGATCGTCCTTTGTGACAAACTGAATTGCAAAAAGTGTTAATGATAATCAGAGGAGAGGGATGATAATTTATCGGCTTTAATCGATGACACTAGATTTTCCAGTGCTTCCTGATTAAGCCTATGAGTAAAAAGGAAAAAAAATCTTCAAATCTTTAAAAAGCTCCATTTAAGACTTTGATTAAATTTGCACACTCTTTCTTAAACAGATTAAATGATTTAATTACACAACATTTCATCATTCCCATGAAATGTACTGTTGTGTCCAATATTTTGCTTTGATTAATTAATTGTGTGAGATCAGAAGTATTTGTTATTGTACTAGAAACACTAAAGGTCCCTTTTTCGCAATTTAACATAACAAATCAAGAGTCAGACTATTGCTTTATGCACCACATTGGCAGAGGCATTATCAGTTGGTAATTGTATATGTTTCCTAAAAGAAATAAGCCATATAATCAGTACCGTAAACTAGTTTAGGCATTTGAAATGATTCTAAAACCACAATTTTGACAAACACAACTCGCTCAACTCCTAGAAACCCTTGTATAGAATAACTTTTAGAGAAAGTATAGATATATTTATTATTCCTATACCCAGCAGAGTAAGCCTGTAATCAAATTCAAATCTTTAAGGCCTAAGAGGAGAAAAGACTAGACTATGTTTGTGGTTGTTTCAACTTTTGTATCTCAGGTCATAGTAATATTAAAGCAATTTAAACCTATTTAATTGAAAGCTAGTTTATATTTAACAACATATAAACTGGTTTACAGCTATCCACCTAAATGAGAAGCTAACAATTTACAGTTAATTTTCCATTTATAATATAAAATTAAAATAAACTAGCATCATCACATTGTAATAAATAATAAGATTTAGATATAGTCACATAATACAAAGTATAATTGCTGCTGGAAGTGATTAGAATTAAAATAAGCACAGAAAATTAATGCCTTCTATGTTGCAAAACACCTAACTGTGGAATAAATTATTTATAAACTAGTTTAGTTTAATAAACCAAAGTGTTTATGCTCAAGGGCCGACATAGCTTGCCTATTACTTAAAGGGCTATCGCCTACGTCACTTTTTTCCGTGCGCAGAACGATGCGTGTTCGATCCAGACAACCTTTTTACTAACTTTGCTCGTGACTAGTCGCGTAGCCAGTGTACAGTATAATTTTCGTAGGCAGGACCTATCTGACGGCTTTAAAAGCTACTTTACTTTAACGTATTCACACATCAAATCGTGTTATCTGCAGCTGTCACTTTTGATATGTTTTACCAATACCTATAAAATAGCAATAATAATATAGTAAAATGTCATCATTGTTGAGCGCAAAAAAATATATTTATATTTCCTAAAATTCCCTTCCAACGAAAATTGGACTGTAAATGTATTTGTTTCAAAGGCTCGTTAGTGTAATGGGTAGTAATACTCGTTGCTAAAATAATAATAATAATAATAATAATAATAATAATAATACTTTCAGGTGGGCTTTGAACCTTAAAACTACCCCTCCTATGTAATTTATTATATAATAATGACTTAATGAGTGCGAGTATTTCTCCTCAAATTAAATCTTGTTACATAATTAGCAGTGCTGCTTTGTCGCACTGCTAGAAACGCTCGTGAATATGGACTTTATATGCTACCTTCCTCATACCTACCTACCTTACTAGTTTAGTAAAAATTGCCAAAAGCCCTGAAATATAATAAAAGGAGGTGCAAAAATTAAGTCCATAATAATAATAATAATAATAATAATAATAATAATAATAATAATTATTATTATTATTATTATTATTATTATTATTCCTTATGAAAAGTGTAAAACCAAATTAAATAGTTTTATTGCTCTTAAAATTCAAAGAGCATAAGTATTGTCTCTTTTTAGCTCGTACGAATTGTCTTGTTCCTGAGCTGGTACAATGAACGTTGCTGAAGGTAATAACGTGTTGGGAATACAATAGAACACGTTAAAGCTTCACTACATGACGTGACGGGGACAGTCCACGATAAGACTATTTAAATTCATTTTTAAATAAATTGTTGATTTACTTAAGAGTGTTTTTGTCTTTGAATTATTTCCGAGACACTGATTCACAATGAGTTTAGTAGACAGCCGATGTGTTCATGAGGAGAATGCATTTGGACACGCTCAGGAAAATAATCGTATACGTCCATAATTTCTCAATATTCGAGAAATATAAGTTTTTACTCAATTGTTGGAAATTATGATTGGAGCCGTTCACAGGAATTTATCTAAATGTGATTGAAAAATGACACCTGGACACGGGAATCGAGCCCCGAACCTTCGTATTAGCACACAAATGCTTTCCCGAGGATATATAGACAATATACTTACTGCGCTTAGGATAATTCATCATTCATGACTTAAGGCAGAGTCTGTGATGGACTCATGAGATGATTATCATTACTTTGAATTATCAGAAGTACAGAATCACAAGTTGACAAATATAAAACCTACATATGGGAATAGAAGTAGGAACTTTTATTTTATCACACTATTGATCAATATTTGATAGAGTTTAGTTTTTACGTTCTGATGTAGGCCTATTAAACAATTATATAAAAACGTTTAACTGTATAACTTAAATAATATTGATTAATCAGAGAATAATATCTTAACCCTCATCTCTGTGGACATGAAAATTAGACGTCACGTTCCTTTAGTCAGTTTTTACAATAATGGGGCAGGCCAGGGCTAGAGTCCTAGTTTAATGTACTCAGTGGTATTTCATAAATTATTTCCTACTCTCTCTCCACGAAAATGAGGGTACATTTCCTTTAAATTCTTCCTTCCTAAATCCTGTTGTTTTTAAAATGTAGATAACCCTCGGTGGGGGGAAGAGAGGGAACAGTAAGACGGAATGTAAAGCCAAATTAAATAATGGTGTATTATTATTATTATTATTATTATTATTATTAGCACCACGTCTTACTACCCGTTTGGGTTATACGCACTTACGCTGATGTGTAATGGTAGGGTTATTGTGAGATGAAATGGAGGACCTACAGTCTAATGTGGAATCCGAACCACGGTGGAGGCCTGGCATTCCACACATTCACAAGATGTAATGGTGTATTAAATAGCAAATCTATTATAGTTTGTAAGTTCGGTTTAAGCCGCATCTATATTCAAGTTGAATATTCTTTAAATCGAAAAATTACACCTGGACACGGGAATTTAACCCAGGACCTTTGGCTTAGTCCACCAACGCCTACTACTAGGTTAACCGAGACGACTTCTGGATAGCTCAGTGGTAATAACATTGTCGAACTAAGCCAAAGGTCCCGGGTTCTATTATCGTCTCCAGGTGTCAATTTTCAATTTAAAGAATATAAAATTAAATTATCTCAGTCGGTTCCGTATCTTTTCCCATTGAGATGTGGGTTCTGGGCTTAATTCCCTGCATGACCCGGTATTATTTATCATTATTGAGTTATCGAGCAGGCGATGGATTATTCTAGTATTAGATTAGTTTATAAGTCGTGTGCTGTTATGGTCATGGTCTTAAGATAATTTATAGCAGCACGTCTTACTATCTATTCGAGTTATACGCTTATATACTAATTACACTAATGTGTTAGGGATTAGGAAGGTGGACTTTAGAGGAAGTGTACCCACATTTGTGCGGAGGGAGAGTGGAAAACCATTTATGAAAAATCACTCTCAGTACACCAACCGGGATTGAACCCTAATCTCCTGACCATCTGCAATCTAGTCTATAGTGAGAGTAGCGCCTAAGACCATGCAGGTTTTTAGGAAATTGTAGGTTAAATATTTAAAATGTAGCCTATTTATATATAAACCTGTTTATTTATAATTAGCTTACTCCCTTCCTGTCCTTTGGCAATATTAAATAACTCTCCTTGTCTTTGATTGGTTAAAGGGGTGGTACCTTAAGTTCCCTCTGTTGGACAAATTGTTCTTTGACTGCTGGAGGGAGGGCTTTCTGCTTTCGCCTTAAGAGGGCTATTTATAGAAGTGCTGAGACGCGTTGCAGACGCCAATAAATACCATGCTATAAAGAGGTGTGTTATTTAAAAATAGGGTTCACGCCAAAATGTATCAACGTGTCTCATAAGATTAAAATCCTTATATTTTTAAGTTTCATAATTTTTAATAAAATAGTGAAAATGTGAACTCATGTTATTTTCAACAACATTTACTGCGAAAAATCTCAGTAAATTGTTATAAACATAGACATATAGTCGTGTCCAAACCAATAAAGTAATTTTTAACAGAGTCACAACTTATCATTATGAGATATTTGAGGATTGATTTATTGTTTTTGAAGCTTCATTACTGAACTTACCATAAAAAGTACTGCAGTGTAAAGATATTTTGTTTCAAGTACACAAGTAGGCAGCTTCCTTGAATAATTTCCCAATAGATTCCATTGTTCATTTATAATTTCTTCCTCACTCTCACGTGGCCATGCTCTTTAGCTCAATTTAGCTTTCTTGTCTTTTTTAAACATTTAATATTTTATAAAAGTAACATACACATTCACATTTTCGTAATTATTTTAATTTTATGACACTTTGACGCAAAAGTGGCCATTAGCATAGCTAGTATACATATGTATATATATAAATATATGTATACATATATTGCTGTCTCCAGCCTGTGGCAGCGCTTTATTCAAGCCATATATTTTCCATTACTGGCTTGCTGGGCCTGTCGTAGCTTCATATGCGTAAAAGGGTAAACCCACATTTCATCAATGATAAATTTTTAGGCCATGTTGGGAATCAAACCTGAGACCCTTGGCTCAGTAGACAGACACACTACCGACTGAGCTAATGTGTCGGATATTTTGATATAATGTACATATATATTTATAATAATAATAATAATAATAATATACAAATATATGTTCAAGACGCTAGTGGCCACTTTTGGTTTTAGGTTTAAAGATACTTTGATGCAAAAGTAGACATTAGCATAGCCAATATATTATAATATGTGTATATATAAATATATATTTTTGACGTTGAGGGCAGCTTTTGTGTCAAAGCATATTTCAACCTAAATAATAAAAATAAATGTATGCTACCTTCAAAAAATATGTTTAATCTTTCACCACTATTGCAGCTTAAAACTGTTTTGCACTGAAAGTAAAGTGTTAAAAATTGGAAATACTGATAAATAAAAATAATTGTGGGGAGCAGGGAAACGCGTCTCTCCTGAATGGAATGAAAAAATGTTTTAATTAAAGTATTCTCGTTAACTGCGTGCTTGTTTTATTTCCTGACAAAGGCAAGCCAACAGTTCGACACAACGTTTAAATTAAATAATGGCCAACACCTTATCTCAGCAGGTGGTACATGTGTATAGTAAGCTAAGGGTCCTGGTTACGTTTTATGGCATGGTATAAAAACATATCATTGGTTAAATGGAACTTTACCTTTAACAAGCATGAATTAACGGGAATGTAGATCTGTGTTGTGACTGTTATGGGTTCAGTCAGTTTGTAAGTCATTTTCTGCACGTTGAATATCCCCTTATTTTAAGAAAATACTGGACAGAGGGAATGATTAGTAACTTTTATTTAGTTGCTCTTCAATATTTATTGACTTTGTATTTTTATATTTAATTTTGACTTATTTTTTCTTTTTATTGATTTAATGTTAATATTTTGCTTTGGTTTTGATTATTTACTTTAATTTTAGGCTCATATCATATTTATAGACATAAGAGATGAATCAGTCAGCGAGCTAGAAATCGACTCCACTTACGACAGCCAACATAACACAATTAATCTTTGTGGAAGAAATGTCACACAATCATAATATCAACCAAACTAATCTTAACATAAGGAAGCAAAACCCCAAATGTTTTGAGTTAACAATTCAATAATTGTAATAGGACAATTTTATTTTAATCATTATGTTGTACACCTTGTTTTAATGGTTTACTCTTAGGTGGGCCTACACAACGCACGGGCCCCGGGCCGCTTCAGTACCTTTCTTGCCGTCATAAAGCACGATCCGTTATGAGCAAAATTATGACATCCGTTTAAGTTTAATAAAAGTACACAGTCAAGTGATATTAATCTTTTAGGTATGGGACGTGGAGGAAGGGTTTAGTGACATGGAAAAGTAAATTTTAGACAAAATTGGGATTTTTATAAGTATTATAGATATTATCTTAATCTATCATATAGTAGTTATGAAAAAATAGAAAAAGTTGATAAAGATATTTTTACTTTTGGAATCCTTTATTTATAATACATCTGCGAAAAAAATTATCTTGGGCAAATAAATAACATGGATATTGGATAGCCAAGTGCACACAAGATCAAAATACCCTAGCTAGATTCCCGCATCCAGATGTAATTTTCCAATATATATATATATGAATAAATATGTATTGATAGTAGTTACCAATACCAAATGTTAATTAAAAGGTTGGTTGTGGATCATCCTTTAGTTTGAAGGTGCATATACTGTAGGTACTGTACATTCTCACATGGAATGAATCAAACATTTCTCAACAGCTTGTGTTTATATGTTTAAAACAGATCGTATGAACGTGAGCTATGTTCTAAAACAATGGTTAATGGACGCCTAGAAATAGATTTGTAATTTAAGAAAGACTAACTATAACCAATCAAATGTGTGTAACCACAATGATTAGAAAACAGCATTCCTATTAGAGTAAACTCCAGGAATTAAACATTCTGGGAGTGATAAAGCCTTTATTTATGGATTTATTTATCAGTGTCGGAACTTTTAAAGTTTATTGTAATGGATTCTTTAAAAATATGTATTCTAAGTAATAATAATGTTTACATATTTACTTGTATATATGTAGATAGATAGATTATATAAAAATAAATTGTATAGTTATATATATATGAATGGACCTAAAAGAGATAGGTAGTGAGGTAGTGAGGTGGACTGGATAGAACTAGCACAAGACAGTGATAGGTAGCGTACATTTGTGGGTGCGTTAATTAACTTTAATGTTCTTAATGCCATAGAGAAAATAACTATCATTATGTATAGATAGTAGACCCTATCTATATATTCATTATATATACAATATATATATATATGATATACATTAAATTTATCTGTTAACAATCTTTCATTTTATCTCTATATGTATATATATGTTATATATCTATATTAATATATTTATATATATAATATATAAATATATTAATATAGATATCTAGCATATAAATATATATAATATATAACATATAGGTAATAAATTTACATAATACACCATACATATTATATTTACTATATATAGTAGATGTCATTATTACATATAGTATATAATTATAAATATAGCTATATGTTTATTATATATAGTTATATATTATATAAAATAAGTTATTTTATTTATTTCATGTATGATAATAAATATAGTTATTTTTATATTATTTGTAGCTATATATTATATGTCATATATAATAAATATAAAATATATAGTATATGTGACCCACTGATGGCAGCGCCGGCCTGGCCAGGTCGGCTAGTCTGCGATCGCCGACCAAAATGGGCCGAGTGTTTCCCAAAGGGGGCCCGTGGCAGATATTCTATAACAATTTGTGTTTGGTTTGGGACGTGATTTACTTTAGGGGAACGTAATAAAATCTCTTGCATTATAATAGACTCTCACAAATTTGAAACAATGATGTTTTCCCTCATCCTATACAAGTTTGAGGAGAAGAGTTCCCCCTCCCGATGTCCCTTCACAGAGAAAAATTGTGCGTTGTATTGTGACACGGGTACGAGGAAAGAGTTTCATGGATACATTTGTATCTAAAAATTTTAATATCGAAATAAAAAAGTTATTGGATCAAAATTTAATTTTTAAAAATCTTCGGGAATCGGTTGTTTACAGTTTGATGGTGGATAGATGGTACACAAGAGGTGGGCATAGTGGAGCAGTTAGTTTTGTGAATCGTGTTAAAATAAACTAAAGTTTGCTGCAATCAATAGAAGTAGATGATTATAGCGGTAACGAATTGTATGAATTTCTTTAGTCAGAGCTTAACAAATTAGGACATCAAATTGCAAATGTTGTTGCGTGTTCATTTGATGGAGATGGGTATCATGGAGGAAACATCCAATTGCATTCAAGCCTATTTAAATATCCAAATCTTCTTCTTGATCGACACAGTCTAAATTTTGTTTGGACTAGTCGAGGAGTCCTCCATTAAGCAATTCCCATAAAAAGTGACTATCTGAAAGTTTTATACTAAAGTGCGACACTCCGCACAGTCGTGATGGATTGTATCTGTTAAAAAAGATAGGAGCCAAGTGTTAGTGGAGTAGACATAAGGCTCTATGGTGGATTTTAATGAAACTGAGAGTGAATCCAGTAGAGGCGTAACAATGATTTCTTCTTAATATCTCTCAGACCCTCGAAGAGAGAAATATTATGATCATCGAAAAAATCTATCTCGAGAATTTTATTTAAAAAAAAGTCAACATTTCATGACCTCATGACTTTCTTTGTCTGTATCATGGCCTAGACGCGAAAACATTTTACCGATCGGGCTAAACTATTGTACCTAGGATTTTTATGAGGTTACCCCAAGGATTTATTTTTGTAATTAGACGTATAGCCTTAAAATTAAGGGTAGTTTACAAGGAGCAAAAAGAGGGAAATTTTTTTCTTAAAATTCACTAAAGCAATTTTGATAAAGATTTGTATCCAGGCACTGTTTGACATTACAAAAAAAAACCCTCATATTCCCATGAAAATTACTTTGAGGGTACTTTACATTCTCTCGCTTTCCCATGAAAATTACTTTGAGGGTACTTTACATTGGCAGAAACACACCATTTTGATCATATCTCCACAGATATTTGAGATAGGAAAGAACAGAACGTATCATTGATGATAAGTTGTAGTGCTATTCAAAATAAAAATATTGCATTTGAAATATAGTTTTATATTCTGAGCTATAATCAAATATATATTTTATTCTGGTCTTTGAAGTCTTTAATTGACTGTTATCCTCTTTGGTGGACACAAATGTTTCTTTTTACTCCATTTTTCTGTAACATTGCAGAAGTATTGTTGTATATATGCTCTTTGGTGGAGTTTTTCTGCAACATTATTTATGTTATTTCATTTAACACATCCAACAAGTTTTTAATAAAGTCTCTATTTGAAGATAAAAGATTAAGTATGTGCTTTGCACCGTACTATTTATTTAGTAGATGTGAAGCAAGGTAGCTTTTATCGCAAAGCAAAATTTTTAGTCAATACGTTACTTGAAAATGGAGTAAAATTAAAAATGTACTGATGGAATTAACTATTTTAGATTTATTTTTTGTGGCCGTTCTAGTATCAATAATTTTACACACGAATGTTATGAATGGTCTAAAAGCGTGGCACACTGTTGAAACACAACATAGCCTAGCTGGTATTAGAAAGCGGTGCTAAAAAAAACATTTACCCATGTGAAAAAGTTAACCTCAAGTTTTTTTTAAATTTCGAAAAAAGGTGGATTTGGCCAAGCTTTGATTTTATGTGACTTACATTGTTTTTCCCCTCTACCCTATAGCTGGTTCACAGCCGATAAGCCAAGTCTACGAGACGATATGCTACTGATCCATGTTGGCCCTAGAACTTTAAAATTCCACATGAGGATGTTTTACTAATAATCTAAATGCGTTCCAAGCATTCCTTGATGCTTTCCCCCCGCTTTAAAAAGCCAGTATTTTAGATATTAATAAAATAACAAACACCGTTTGATATCTGCCCCTCTTTATGGGGTGGTGGGAGGGAGATATCTGCCCCTCTTTATGGGGAGGTGGGAGGGAGATATGGGGGAAATACATACTATGTTATCATCAGTTAGCTCTAAAATATCCAGGATTGATTTTTTTTAAATATTGTATAGTTTTATATGATTTATATATAAAACAAAACTTTTAGGTATGTCTGTCTGTACGTGCGAATTTTTCTGAAGCTTCTATTTGTTATGAGTGATATGAACCATAAGAGGACCAAATAATACACTTTTATAATTTTTGTTTGTCTGTTTGTTGCCATTTAACTCAAAAAGTACTCATCGGATCTTGACGGGACCTTTTCTGATGTTGCACTTATTATTTATATGGGAACGGGGTAAGCTATTAATTAGCATCACGCTATCTCATTAGTGAGCGAAGCAGTATAGAAAAAACCGTTGATTTAATAAATAAATTCTCAGTTGTTTTATGGTTTTACATGTACCAACTACGCTAATGGATTAGGAATTGGGAAGGTTGAATTTAGAGGAAGTGATTGTGCATTTGCATGGAAGGAAAGAGGAAAACCAGATAGGAAAAGCCACCCCCAGTTCACCCGAGTGAGATTCGAACCTCAAGCTCCCCGTCCTCGGCAGTCTAGCTTAACAAGACTAGCGCGTTAGCCAACTACGCCACCAAGGGGGCTAATTTATTTGGATAAAATCTGAATAGTCAGTAATGGAAATCACAAATTATTACACAATATTATGCTTATATTATAAACAAAAAATCGTTATATCTATTGAAAATAAGTTTGATTCAAAATATTAATATTGATATAAACTCCTGTTGCAAAGCTACGAACCTAGCAAATTTCCGTATAAACTCAAAGGGAATCACTTGAATTCCGAATAGGCCTACCTTAGGTTTAGTTGATTTAACCTTATAGATACAACATTATTTTCACTCATAATATAATATAATATATTATATTATAATAATAATAATATAATATATTTAAATGGAACCGAGGATATATTAAAACAATGGCCCCACGGATCTCTCGTAATATTATATTGATTTGTTGGTGATGGAGAGATATGGGTTCATATCCTGGCAAAGATAGTTCTTAAAAATTGTTTCCCCCCTATATTTACGCAAATTCTGATACAGTTCCACTAAATTCTAACTTCCACCCTAGACACCCCTTCAGGGTACAGTACATGTGTGGACAGACCAGGAGGTGCAAGAATACACACGTAGCCGCAAACATTCAGGCACGCCAACAGTTGTAAATAATGATGCATACTTAGCCAAATATATATATGTGTGTGTGTTAATTTGTCAGTCTCGTGTTTATACACTTGCTCCGTATTTTACTGTATTTTAATATATATTAGCACCGCGTCTTACTACCTGTTCGGGTTATACGCTTTAAGTACTATTTACGCTAATGGATTAGGAATTTGGAAGGTTGAATTAGAGGAAGTGAACCCGCATTTGCGTGGAGGGAGAGTGGAAAACCATTTAAGAAAAAAACAAAAAACAGTTCATCCGACCGAGAATCGAACCTTGATCTCCCCGTCCTCAGCAGTCGAGCTCAGCACGACTAGCGCATTAGCCAACTACGCCACCGAGGTGGGTATATTTTACTGTACATCCGGGCTGTCAGCATAATATATAAATTAATCAGGTAAGGATGAACAAGCCTAAATATATAAGGAGTGGTATTTGCGTGGAGGGACAAAGGACCATTTAGAAAAAGGATTCGAGCTTTGCCCTTTCTATCACTGTAATACAAGACAAGATAAGAATGACACCTTTATCCATGTGACCACCAACTTTGGTAATTTTCTATTAATGGCCCCTCTTATCTTTCTTCGATTCTATTAGTGACAATGACCCGCCTCGGTGGCGTAATTGGCTAACGCGCTTGTCATGTTGAGCTCGACTGCTGAGGTTGGGGAGATCGAGGTTCGAATCTCGGTCGAGTGAACTAGGGGTGGTTTTTCCTAAATGGTTTTCCACTCTCCCTCCACGCAAATGCGGGTTCACTTCCTCTAATTTAACCTTTTCAATTCCTAATCCATTAGCGTATTTAGTACTTAAATCGTATAACCCGAACGGGTAGTAAGACGCGCTGTTAAATATTATTATTATTATTATTATTATTATTATTATTATTAGTGACAATGGGTTTGGCCTCATTGGGACGTTTTTAGAAATAATGGTTCGGACCCTAAAATAGTCAAGCTTAGTGATTTGTGGGGAATCATGAAGCTTAGAGTACTTAACGTCCTCTTTCTGAAACACATGACTACACCATCACGTGACTTACAAACTGACATAATTTTAAGAAAGTCACCCGTACACTGCCCCTATCCCCTCACCAGTCAATTAATCATAGAGAAAGCCTTAAGTTCCCAATGTCACGAAATGCACCGGCCATGTCGTGGAACCAAACTAGGAATTCCAGACCTCAGCAAGTATTTTTAGCACTGTGTCTTACTACCCGTTCAGTTTATACGCTTATTTACTAATTATGCTAATGATTTTAAGGATGAGGAAGGTTATATTTAGAGAAAGTGTAGCCACATTTGCATGGAGGGAGAGTGTAAAACCGTTTTGGAAAAAATCTCTATACACTCAATCGAGGTTCAAACCTCGATTTACCCATCTTCGGCAGTTTAGTCTATTGCGAGAGTAGTGCCTTAGACCATGCGGCCACTGAAGTGGGTTTCAGCAAGTTACCATTTGCTTGGCGCTACCTATAATTACGGTCCAACACCCCATTATAGTAAAAACAAAAGTGATTAAGGAAACGTGTGTTGGCTCAAATACTTGCGAATAGGCCTTAGGTTTTATTTGACTGATTTTTTGGTTAACATTTTAGGATTTTCTAAATGTTCTTCTTATCCTGTCCAAAGTGCAAATATATATACATGTCCTGTAGGAGGTGTTCTCCAAACATCCCTCCCATTGGTTAAACTAGAGGGGGTACGTGTAGCCAGTGGTACCGCGTGGGAGTTCTTCCCGCGCATTTACTGGCGGGTACATAAGGGTGACGGTCTGATCGCGCTCTCTCAGTCGCCCTACAACCCTTGTCCGGACAACTTCTGCTCACCTAGTCGAGACGCAGACAGCACCAATCCACCCGCCGTCTTCACAACCTGTGAGTAACTTAACCACTGCTAGCACAAATAAATTAAAACACTTTAATTTAGATAGAGTTAGTCTTTACTTGAAAGTGTAACTAAAAATTTGAAATATGGCAAGCAATGGGATCAGACACAATTGTGACTTGCATCTCAAAATCGTAAAGTTTTTTAACTTAACCTATTTGGAATGTTGATAAAATTCCTGGTGGTGTTTATAGTCTGTTAGAGCTATAAGATAAACTGTAATCAGCCATCTTTTCATGTGACTATAATGTGTGAAGATGGAATCTGATCATGAAAGTTGTTGGCCAAAATACATTCGATAAAATTAATTAATAATTTGGCTGAAAGTTTACTTTTCGTAAAGATATAGCAAATATTTATGTGTATCTCTAAAATAAAGTTGTTTACTTTTTTATTTAAAGAAAGTTTTGTGATCGTGAACATTTTCTATCCAGATATAGTGATTGAGCTCGACGTTTTAATATTTTATGTACCCCAAAATCAAAAGATGGGTTTTACAATATTGTCTCTTTTGACCTGGGGCTATGGTCGAAACTGTTTGATGAATTTTGTTCACACTTTATATTTAGATGCTAAATGGTCATATTTAGAGGGTTATTAGTGATTTTAGTTGTACAAATAACACTAATGTTGATTTATCGATGGTTTTTAAAAATTATTAAATTTTGGCAAATGACTTCAACGATTTTGTTCAAAATTGTTATATAGAGAGAGTACTAAATGGTAAAATGTTCTCCATATATTTATTTTTGGATACCATTTCCTTTAGGGGTAGTTTACTGATGACCATTCTTTGAAAATTATGTTTCAAACAATAATATACTAGATGAGAAAGTATATACAACTATGCTGGATTAAATAGCCATGCTATTATGGTTGTTAACTAAAGTATTGCCGCATCTAAATATCATATTCTTTACATTGAAAAATGATATCTCGACACAGGGATTGAAGCCGGGGCCTTTGGCTTAGTACGACAATGCTCTAACCAATAGCTACCCTGGAGTCGCCCCACGCTCATGTGTCAATTTTCAGTTTACATAATTTGATATTTAGATGCGGCTTTAACCACAATTAACAAATATAATAGTATGGCTATTTAATCCATGATGATATGCGCACTCGTACAGTTATTGTCACTGTACTATTGGGAGCATAAAGCCCTCCATAGTTGAAGTGGCTGCGTTATCTGTCAGCTGATGATTTCCGTACGACCATCACATTCCATGTCTTAAAATATTGGTGAAGAATTACCCTGGGCACTGGAGGACTCCTGGTTTGGTCAATTTTAAGAGCATGGCGTACTAAGTCAAAGGTCTTGTGTTCGATTCCCGTGTCCAAGTAACAATGTTTTTTTAGTTAAAGACTATTGTGTTGTACCATTTATTAAATGTGTAGCCACCTTAAGACACAGTAATAAATTATCTTCTCTATTAGGGTGTCACTATAATTGTTTTAAATAAAAGGTAAATCTTAGTTTGGGTTTAGAAACGCAGGCGCTTTTTCAACACTGAGATTGTTCGATAATACAATTTTTTTTCTTGGAAATCAGGTGAGCTTGAACCAAAAAATTAACCCTTATTTCTTGTGGTGTATTGTAAAATAATGGAAAATAAAGGTAGTGAGTTATTTAAAATTTATAAAATAACAAAATTTATTGATCACCAAACTATGTGTTTGCTACCAGAATAATATTATTTATATAAATATGTATTATATAAAGCATATATAAATAAGATAATAATATGATTTATATAAATTATATTATTTATTTAAAAGTTGTTTTTCTAACGACACCCCTGGTTGTGATATCCACTTTTAATCTACAAAATTTGGTAGCTTTAGGTATACGAAGTCACTAAAATTTTACATTTCTATTAATTTGTCAGCATATTATTTCTATTTAGTTTGATATGTTATATTAATTAATATATGCTATGTCTAATTTTTTAGATGGATTTAGTATTTATCTAAAATATGTTCTTATAAAATTAACTGGAAGCTGAAAATATTGCAAGTTAGTTGAACAAATATCGATATTTATCATTTACTTTGATAGGTGAATGTATGGACGCTATTATAACAAGTTTCCCGATATTATAAAAAAAAAGGTTCAGATCTGTAGATTTTCACAAATATCACAAGACGCCTGGTATTACTACAAACACTGTGGTTTGGACAAGCAGCAAAGTTTGACTTAGGCGTTTTTTTTTAACTTGGGTACGATGACCAACTTCAAATTAAACACCAGAGATATGAATATGTGACTAAATTAAAAAATGACAATTCGTCCCCAAATTGACGAAGCTAATTTGTTGACTGATAATTATTATCCTGTTTAGTGTTTCATATTAATATTCATTATAACCCACCTCAGTGGCCACATGGTCTAAGGCACTACTCTTGCAATAGACTAGACTACCGAAGACGGGGAGATTGGGGTTCGATCCCGGTCTAGTGAACTGAAGGTGTTTTTCCTAGATAGTTTTACAGTCTCTATCCACACAAATGCGGCTATTCTTCCTCTAAATTTCACCTTACTAATCCCTAACACATTAGTGTAGTTAGTAGGCCTACATAGACATACAACCCAAACTAGTAGTAAAACTCGGTGCTAAAAAACTACGTTTATTTTGTTAGATTTGTTTAGTTTAGGTAATAACATTAAAGCATGCTGTCACAAAATTTAACAAAAATCTCATACCTACGTTGATGAGTAAGGTAAATAAACGTTGAACTAGTCTACGTTGACTCGCTGGTTATGGGTAGGTTGGGGTTGAAATACTGGTCAGATGTACTGAGGGTGTATTTTATTAATTTGTTTTTAATGCTACCTCCATGTAAATGTGGGTACCTGTACTATAAATTCTACCTTGCTCATATGTATTCCATTAGAGTGATTACAATATGTATTGTACATCCCGGAGTGTTGGTAAAAGTTGGTGAGGGGAAAAGTCTCAAAAAATTTAAAATCACAAATATGAACATGTAACATCAAACGGGGTGACCTGGTGGTCTAGGGGTATGGTGTCGGACTTCTATGCTGGGGTCCGGGGTTCAATCCTTGGTCCCGGCATTAATTTATCTGATTACCAAACCCTTCCTTCACCTCTGACAAGACATCTTGTGAATGTGGGGAATGCCAGGCCTCCACCGTAGTTCGGATTCCACGTTAAACTGTAGGTCCTCCATTTCATCTCACAATCACCCTTCCATTACACATTAGCATAAGTGTGTATAACCCGAACGGTTAGTAAGACGCGGTGCTAATAATAATAATAAACATCAAACGAAAGAAGAAGAGCCTGTCAAAAATCTGATATGAATATATAAAATCACTGTGAAATCTTGTATAACTAACAATATCTCATTTGTCGAATTGAAGTGAATCTGATAATCGTAACATTTCAACACCCTTGATATTTAGTGCAGCGGCTTACAACTTTGGTCTCAGAGTCCATTGAAACCCCTTGATTACGGTTCAAGCGTTTTCATCCTAGTTGTTATTTTCACCACCTTCCCATTAGCCAGGGGCTACCCGCATTTGATAAGCTCTATTGGGGTAGAGATTAGGAAGGTGTAATTTAGTGGAAATACATTCACATTTGCATGGAGGGAGAGTGGGAAGCCTTAAGGAAAACTGGCTCTGGTTCGAACCCAGAACTCACCGATACCGACAACAACAAAACGAACTAGATGAGCGTGACAAGTGATTTTTGTTTTAATAATACTATACATTTGTTATAGTATGACATTACGAAAGCAAATGAGATGTGAGAGAAGAGAATCATCTAGCTCTACGGGTATTTTGGAAGATTTGCTAGCAGCGCCACTCACACAAACACGATAATGCTATCTATGTACAGTAAAGTGAGTTAGAAATAAACTGTCAAGAGTTGAATAATCAAACGGAACGTAAGCAGTATTTACCATTTTAATCCATTTTAATAATAGTTGAGATTTTCACCCATATAAAATAGTTGTGATCACTTAATCACTTTAAAAAATAGTTATAAAAAAATTCTAATCCTTCTACTAGGATTGCCACACACCCGAAACACGCCACAACCCGGAATAGAATTGTGGCCCCTAGTTCGGATATCAGTGGTGTAACGCCTTGGCGATATTGATAAACTTGGCAAGTAACAATTTCCATTTAAAGATGTATAAAATAAAATCATTAAAATCAAACTAATCCTCACGGGGTCTATAGTTGGAAGATTCTCAAGATTTTCTTTTATATTATAATTATAAATTCTAAACTACAACGTAATATCTAAAGATGCATTCAAGAAAATACATTTTAATATTTTTCATATGAAATATTCTCAATATAAACAACAAATTTGTTTAATATCTTTATTTAGGCCCCATAGAACCGCGTCTTACTATCCGTCCAGTATTTATGCATGTCTATGTATTCTAGTAGAGTAGAAAGTGCAAAGTAGAATTTTGAGAAAGTGTGAACGCATCTGTAAAAATGAATAGTAGGAAACAATTTAGTAAAAAATTTGATAAACCCTGACGGGATTCATATCCTGACCTAACCATCACGAGCAAACTGTACCAGATGAGTACTGATATTTTGTCGGCGTGATCAACGATGTGGATTTTTTTTAGCCTCACGTCCTACCACCACTTTTGGTTGTAAGCATATGTACTAACTACGCTAATGTGCTAAGGATGAGTAAAGATTAATTTAGTGGAAGTGTATCCTCATTTTATAAGAGGGAGCGTGGGAAAACATTTAAGAAAAATCACCCTCATTACACCCGACCGGGATTCGAACATCGATTTACTTGTATATTGCTAGAGTGTCGCTTTAGACCATACGGCCTCCAAAGTGATTCCGATGTGGTCTAAATCCTTAAGTTTCTCTAAGCGTCAAATAAAATTTATCGTTCTGACTATTGAGAACCGTGATTAGCCTATGTCTTGAGCTTATAAATGTTTATTATTTATTAAGAAGGCGTCAGTCTCGTTATTCGCTGGTGATGGAGAAGTTGGAGTTCAAATACAAGTTTAATGTTTTTCCCTAGGTAGTTTCCAACAAGCCCTTTACAAAAATGAGGGTATATTTCCTCTAATCTATCTTCCTTATCCATTACCTTGTCGGTGTAAATACTCGGTTAGCCAGGGCGAGTAGTAAGACGGGGTGCAGACAGCACTTGAAATAAGTTCGTTTAAGACCTCTAAACAAAGAATTTACACTTGCCGTGAACGAACTATACACTTCTCCTGATAATATCAAAATCATGAGCACCAACAAGTTTTCAAGGGAAAATGAACAGATTGAAATTAGGGATCCGGTCATATTTACGATGCTAATTTTTGAGTAAATACAATTTTACCGCTCATGAATAATACAGCGAGATAGTTGTTGTGATCATTATTACCTGAATAATGCATGGATTACTTCCCCGCTGACCGTAATTCACTCGAAGGTGTGATATTTCCGTTTCAGGAGGATAGGAGGGGGAGTAAACTTTCAACTTGATATTTATTACCATACCTGAGTGCTGATGTACTTGATTAACGTGCTTTGAAATATAGTTGAGTGGTTAGTGAGACTGACAACAGACCATTGGAAACCTGTTATTAATCCAAGTGTGGCCTACAATAATTTAGTATCTCTCTATACGTTTTTGTGAGTATCAAGAAGCTAACAATCCTGGTGCCAGTGTTTTTGTCTTTGGTTAAGTAATTTTATAAGTCTATATTCCTGTGAGCCCACTAGGGTGGTTGAAGGATATATATCTTCACTCTACGTGGAGACGCTCGGTTGGGTGTAGCCTACTGAAGGTTTTTTTTCCTAAACGGATTACCAACAGCCCGTCATGTAAATGCAGGTACATTTACTTGAAATTATACATTACGCATTATTTATTCCATTAATATAGTTAAATTGGAATAACCCGTTTGGATGGTAAGACGTGGTGAAAAAAATGTAATAGACCTATAATAATAAAATTTGTTTGACTTTAGACTTGTTTAAGATGTAGCTTAATAAAAAGGTCTCAAGTAATAAACTTAATATGATAAATACCCTTATAGCCTATTATATGATATTTATGAAGGGCGTGGAGTGGGAGGGGAAAAGAATTTTAAATAAAAATAATATGACTTTGTTAGACTCTCTCTCATAGTATATAGGGGAAAGTAGTGTAGTATCGGACACGTAAAGCTTTGCAGTTTCTTTTTATTAATCGAAAATGATAAAAATGACTTCTAAAAATAAAAATTAGACATTTTTTGAAGTACAAACTTTATTAACATATTTTAGAGAAAATGTATCTCTTTCTGGTGTCATGAATAAAAAAAATTACTAATTCATTATTTAAAAATATTTTCAGATAGTAACGGATATAATACAATATTTGAATTTTTCAATCCATTTTTTACACTAATATTCTCTTATTGTCTCAACCTGATTTCTCACAGGCATCACCTTTGTACAGAGAAGGATTTGATTCTGTATTGGCACAATTCCCTTGACCAAAATCAAACTTTATTCAATCTTCCTCAAAGATTTTACAGTATATGCTGTCCTCTGATGTGAAAGAACACATGTTTTTTATGAAATTGTCTAGAAATTTTATTTATCTTCTTTTACTCCTTTGTTGGGGTTTATTATTATTATTATTATTATTATTATTATTATTATTATTAGCATTAGCATTAGCATTTTCTTCCAAATTATTTTTGAATTTCTCCATTTTTATGGATCGTTTTCCTTCACACTGAATTTTGTAAGGGGATGACGTCAGTATCTCACCCTGAGTACCACGTCTTTGCCGAACATGTAACCTGCGTTCAGCAGCTAGCGGCACTGCTGACACTTTTGTGAGTATTATGTGGAAAATTACAGATGAAGAATTTGATAACTGTTGAATATTTTATGTTGAAGATTGTCCAGTCATAAAAACTGATGAGAGTGGTGCTTTTGAAGTGTATAATGTGGTAGTTGTTGAAGTTGTTATCTGTGAGGCCATGGTTCTAGCCGTCAACGGATGCGGAGGTACAGAAGTTGAAGCTCATGAGGATTAACAAGTTGATTGTAAATTTGTATGTTCAGAATTTTATGAGAAAGAAGTTTTAAGAGATGCTGGTTGAAAGTTTCCTTGTGCATTTTTCAGCAGCTCTAAGTCTATAAAATGTCAGGAATATCTAATCCTTGGGATGGCAAATTGTCCAAGTCAGTGAATTTATATGGATTATACGGATTTATTCCTGTACATCCTGTAAATTCATTAGGCAAATTCTGGTTAATGCATAGCTCACTAAATCAATTATTTAATAATCTGTTATCCTGGAGAGATTCTTTTCTCACATCTAGAGAGCACAAGCTTCATTGTAGGAATATTTTAAGGGCTTCATAACGGTCCTGTCGAGTGGTTGCAGTTGACACGTGGTTTATGGGGGCAAACTCATCATTTGGACAGTGGCCTTCTAAAATGAGCATCACAGGTTTATCTTCTGTAGGTTGGACCAGCTTGACAAACTCTTGAAGCCACTTCAGAAAAATTTCACCAGCTATTCATTCATCAACTAGTTTGAGCTGCAAACAAATTTTTGTGGATGCACCAATCATGAGACGATTGTTTATCTTCTGCCTAGGAAATATGAATAAAGGACGGATACGTTGGCATCCAGATGCATTCACTCAAAGCAGTACAGTAACTGTTCGATCTCTTTCCCCATACGTTAGTTTCCCAACTCTCCTCCCCCCCCCCTTTATGGACATAAACTTAGAATCATTTGAATGAACGCACGTAATTCCTGTTTCAACTACGTAGAAAACTTTAATTCAGAGAAGAAGTATTTATTTTGAAGATTTCTGAATTTGTCAAGAAATATAGAAACCTAGATTTATTGAATCCAACTTCCCGATTCACGTTAGTGGATTCAACGGTTCTTAGTGTAAGCTCAATATGTCGTTTCGCAAAATCGTAATACAAGTCTTTACCAGCACAATTCTTTTACTTTTTTAAACGGTGATCAAGTTCAAAGGTTTCGGCCACATCCAAAGCCAACTTCCCAAACTCCTTACGGTTTAGTAGCATCAAACGGTTATCAAGATCTCCTATGTGATCTACAAGTTCCCTTTCCAAAATGTTCAATAAAGATGGTTTAAACCTCCCTATGTCTTGATCTATTTTCATTTCATTGCCTAATTTTATCTTGGCTAATCTGTCTCCTAAAGAGCTTTACGGTAGAAAATATATCTTTTCCACCTGTATTGTTCCATTGTATTATTTAAAACATCTTTAACAGCTGATTTCATGTTCTTTCTTTCCTATTTCCATGCAAGCTTACTTTTTCCCATTTCTTTAATTTTGGCATAGCGTAAAATTCAAAAATTATTCAACCTGGTTAAAAAATAACTATAAAGAAAGACAAAAAATATATACATAGGTTACATAATTTTAGAAACACCACCCAGCCTAATACTAGGAGTTTTACTTGTAGCTTAAGAATTACTTGTCAATAGTTCTCATAAATGTATTTGCTGCATTCATTAGTTTGTTCGGTACTGGCCGAAAGAACCATGTTCTGTATTAGCCGGTGTGCATGGAAATCACTGTTATAATATGTTCTTTTTCGTTCAAATCAATATCATAACATATTTTTGAATATGTCATTTACTGTGTATTTAGTAAAAAAAAAAACCATTTTCTTACCGTGTGGGAGCGGGAAGACTTGAAAATGTAGCTGATACACCAAAACTACACAGACGTACGGTTCAACTAAATGTTCTACTAAATGTTGTCAGCAAAGGCAGGCAAGAACAATAATCTTGTACCTGAAAGGGTAATGGTAAATAATCGAAACAAAAGTTGTCCGATACTTTACGAATTTCCCTTCTATAACTTTGCAAAGTTTATTATTTCTAAATTGTCTAAACTCTTCTGAAGGGTGTGGAAATACACATACGTAAGAAAATAATATATAGATTTTGGTTAGGGGATACCTGCCTGAGAAATTTCACTTTCCTAGGTCTTCTATACTTAGAAATATTTTTGAATTTGATTTTTTGGATGTACCCCCAATATGGGGACTCCCAATGTAATTTTCGGCCACCAAGTGTTCTTTCACTATTTTGGGTGTGGGGCTACCTTCCTGCAAAATTTCAGATTCCCAGGTCTTCTGATATTTGAGATTTATCGAATTGGTTTTTTAGAACTCCCCCACTTTGAAAACTTGTAAAACTTTAGCTTTCTTGCTTGGTCTTCTGGGTTTTGAAATTTTTTCTACTTTTGTTTTTTGTAAACCGACCAATTTTGATTCTCCACACTGGAATTTTCAATCATTCTTTTGGGTTAGGGGCTACCTACTTGGAAAATGCAAACTTCCTAGATTTTCTGGGCTTCCAGATTTGTTTGACTGGACAAAGGAATTAATAATTATCATAGGGGAAATTGTTTAAAAAAATCGATATAAATAAAATTGAAAATCCGGCTTGGCTAGGTTCTGTCCCATGGTCTATACTAGAAGTGTGAAATGTTTCATCTTTCTAGGTCCTCAAAGTGCTTCTAAGGGATGTGAAAAGGCAGGAACACATGAGGAAACTATGTATAGGGATATCTCTGAAGGGGAGGGAATAATATATTTAAAATAATTGCATGCACCACGTCTGGACTATCCACTTATTTGCACTATAGAGGTAGGGGAAGAACATATAATTAGAGGAAATATACCCAGCATTTGTGTGGATTAATAGGGGAAACCATTAAGGAAAAATCCTTTCAGTGCCTCCATCTGGGATTCAAATCCTGACCTCCTCGTTGCCTGAAAAACTAGATGAAACTAATGCCTTTATCTGCGTGCTAAATGGGTGTGGGTATTGTAGGAACATAATCAACAGGTAACATACATTTAGATGTGTCACGTGATACCTAACAATATCGCTGATAAAGATAAATCGTATTTAACTATTTTTGTAAAGTTATTATTTTAGAGCCACGTCTTACTACCTATTCAGATTATACGTTTATGTACTTGTTTGTTTGAGAGTTAGGGGTGAGGAAGGTTGAATTTAGAGGAAATTTACCCACATTTGCATGGAGGGAGGATGAAAAATCATTTAGGAAAACCATCCTCAGTACACCTGACCGGAATTAGAATTCCGATCTCCCTGTCATCGGCAGTTTAGTATATTGCGGTCATGCGGTCACAGAAGCAGGGGTGTAGGTATTGTTTTGGTAGTACATTTAATACAGTATGTCACTCACTACCCGGTCCCTACCCCGTGGGCAATTTATCAGGATGGCCTGATTGCAGGGAGAGATTGTTGGATAGGAGCGTTAAAAATAGTCATCCCGGAGTTTTATTATTAATAATAATAATATTTAGCACCGCGTCTTACTACCCGTTCGGGTTATACGCTTTAAGTACTAATTACGCTAATGGATTAGGAATTGGGAAGGTTGAATTATAGGAAGTGAACCCGCATTTGCATGGAGGGGGAGTGGAAAACCATTTAGGAAAAACCACCCCCAGTTCACCCGACCGAGATTCAAACCTCGATCTCCCCGTCCTCAGCAGTCGGGCTCAACACGACAAACGCGTTAGCCAACTACGCCACCGAGGCGGGTCGGAGTTTTATTATAAACTATATTATAATATGAGATGTAGTAAGTTATAATGGATTAAGTCTAAAAGTATTATTATTATTATTATTATTAGCACCGCGTCTTACTACCCATTCGGGTTATACGCACTTACGCTAATGTGTAATGGTGGGGTGATTAAGTTTAACGTGGAATCCGAACCACGGTGGAGGCCTGGCATTCCGCACATTCACAAGATGTCTTGTCAGAGGTGAAGGAAGGGTTTGGTTATCAGATAAATCTCTGCCGGGACCGAGGATTGAACCCCGGCCGCCAGCATAGAAGTCTGACACCATATCCCTAGACCGCGAGGTCACCGTCTAAAAGTAATCGTTAGCCAAAGTCAGCCATTCTACCAAAGAGTCCTTCAGTACGTTTACATCTACCTCGAACTGGGGACAAGAGCGAACTATAGGCCTGTCTTGACGTCTTCCCAGTTTTTACTGTTCTAGTTGCCACCCTTATATTTTTAAAGTATGTGTTTATTTCAACGTATTTGCCTAGTGCTATAACACTAATGTGTAACTATACACAAATTAAGCTGATTGAAATAAAAACTTTGTTTTATTGTGAGTTGTTTGGGTTTGGCCGCCCGACTCAGACTTACAACATACACAAGGAACACATGTCTGTTAGGTCACATTGATATTGTCTAAATGTTACTAGACATTGACAAGTGGTTATTAACGTCTTCCTATAATGGGCTAGCGATGTAAAGGGTGGTTTTACAGAAAATACACCAGCATTCACATGGAGAAGGTGCTGAAAAACCACAGAATTAATCACATGGGAACCGAGATTTGAACTTTTACTTTCACCACCACCAAAAATACAGTGTTTTATGAACTTGATGACCTAGACAACGTGACCACTGACTAGCATGCACATTTTCTTAAATACAGCTTTTAGTAACTGTAAATGGTTCTTATCATCAAAATACTCTCACGTTAGTTCTTGTTCTTTCTCGATATTACGTCAAGTCCGTACTATAGACGATTTATTTGTCACGTTTATTAAATGGAATGGTTGGTTAAATAATTGTCACCCAAGTTTGAATCACAAATGTTCATCCTGCCAACACAGAGTTGCTTTCACACCCATTGGCTTTTTAAAATAAATGGAACGACACAAACGTATACTCGTTTTCATAGTTTGGAGCAAACTGTTCAAAAATAGACTAGCATAAGCCACTCTAAATTAATGTTTCTACTTGAAAAATTTATATCTTGCTATTTATATCTTAAACGTTCTAATTTTGAGCAAAATTTATAAATATATTTTGAAATATATTCAAATTTTCAAAAATAATTAATCATTATCCTTATTTTATAGTGATGATTAAAATCACTATTTTTCCTAGAGCTGTAGCCATACAACCTGTAAACGTGACTCGTTCCAAATTGTTTGGAACAAAATCCATCAAAACATTTTGGCTGTGACAAACAAATATACATACAGGCAAAGAAATTTGTAAAATTAACTTTGTTTTTATCCGGATCACCTAAAACTAATAAATCTATCTTAGTTGTTGTCAGAACCAAATTTGTATTGTTAGAATACAAGCGTATAACCCAAACGGGTAGTAAGACGCGGTGATAAATATTATTATTATTGTTAGAATACAATAATTAAAAGTGTAACAATATAAAGTAAAACCTTGACATCAGAGAACCAAATAGTTAATTTTGAGGGGAGGAGGATGGGGGGGATTTGTTTGAATGGATTAAATTACATATTATATGGCCTCTACGAAACGGTCAGACGAAAATTTCTTTAGCAAATCACCGGGATTTTCATGTTATGTCAATCCTTTTTTCTAATTAAAATAAATAGTTATTATATTGCCACTAACGCCAGCCTTTTATTTTTCATAGAAAACGTCAAGTATTATGGATGTTTTCAAAAATTACTGTTTATCATAATGATTTATCTGATATTAATATTGGTTTAGTTACCTCTGGAAAACATTTAACCTATTGCGAATAGAATATAGATGAATTGTAGTCACAAGTTTATATTAAATCGTCCTATTAAAAGATGAATACTGAAACTCAAGGTATTAATCAAATTGAAATATTTAGGATTTATTTGAAACATGTGGTGATATTTAAAACCATAAAATACTACGTAAGACAACCTTATTTTATTTTATAAATCCTTTGTGTTTTGATTTCTCAAACACATACATTGTTTAATAATAAAATATTAACATTTAATAAGATAAACTTCTCGCACCAGACTATCATTTAATTTTTTTCCACATGTTCACTGTTTTAAAACATCGTTCCACAGAGAGAATTTTGACGTGAGAGTGAAGGAGGAAACATTGAAACCTCCCCTCACGCACTTTTAATACAACCTACTGTGAGGTCATGGTAGCGGTTTCAATATGAAAGAGAGAGTGGACTCTCCAAGTAGCTAAAGTACTTATGATTAAATCTGAGTACTGAGCCGTTCTTTTTTTTATTACAATTTACTCAGACTCTTTATATCATAAATTTGATTTTGGCCTCAAAAATGAGGTCAGCGGGCCACTAAAAGGCTACGTGCTTTCCTTCAACCAGAGCTATAATTTTATACATTCTTTTTTTTTACTATCTAGTTAGTAAACTTAAGTGGAAATTTAATAGTCAGAATTTAATAAATTGAATAATAACCCACTTTGGTGGCTGCAAGGTCTAAGGTGCTACTCTCGCATTAAACTAGACTGCCGATGATGGGGATATCGAGGTTCGAATCTCACCCGCGTGTACTGAGGGTGGTTTTTCCAAGGTCATTTCCCACTCTCTTTCGTTTTCTTTCCCTCTCCCCATGCAAATGTAGGTACACTTCCTCTAAATATAACCTTGTTAATTCCTAAAATCAATAAGGTAATTAGTACATAATTGTATAACCCGGACGTGTAGTAAGATGTGGTGCTAAAAAAAAATTGAATAAAGCTTTTATAGCGAGATATCACAATAAAAGTTCTGCGTTTATCAGCGCAGGAAGATTTGTTGCAGGGTCCTCCGAGTTGTAGTGTGGATGATCGTCTGTAACTATAATATTTTGTTAGATGTTGATAAATTGAGACTCTGGAGTGGGAAGATGGTGGTTGTGTTTTCTTCAAGGGCCAGTATTTCCTTAAATATAACGTATTTTGTGTAAACTGCTCGATGAACGTAGCTAGTACGAGTTTTAAGTAAACGGACGCAGAGTGAGCGATACAATTTTATTGTAAGTGAAGAGAAACTAGTTTTTTAACACCTCCTTTTCTTATCCATTCGGTGCTTTCGCAACAACAACAAAACTAGTTATCCCTGTGATACAGGGACGGACTAAGCATGGACTTTAGGCGCTACAGCCCAGGGGCTTTTAAAGATGATTGAAAGTTAGTTTTTCATTTTTAAATGCTGAAACGGAGTACTCAAAATAATATATTACTGTCTACTATATATATATGTATATATATATATAAATGTGTATATATATGTATATATATATATATATGTATATATATGTAGAATATAGACCCTATAGTTTTTTTACCTTTTGAAACTATTACTTGAATCCTCACAGTACAAAATTTAAATCCATCCCTGCTGTTAAATACCATAGCTTAAATTTAAATACAAATGTGAACTATAAGTAACACTTTGGCTATTTTATAAAAATAAATACATTTTTATGTATATTTATTTTAAATTTAAATACGCACACCAAAATGTAACATATTACTGAATATTTTATAAACATATACAGTCTGTTCGGAAACTCGGCGTACAGTGCAGGGAGAGCAAAGCTGTCAATCATGGGTTTACAACACGTTGCATAGGAGCTAGGCGCATTGCACTGCACATGTACAGTAGCCCCATGGCTTCTTTGGTGCTGACTGACAGCCCACAGCTGACCTTCTGACAGTCAACATTTAGGTATATACCTAAATTTTGACCGTCAGAAGTGACACCTGCTAAACACATGTTTTTTCAGATCATATGGTTCAGCGTAGGGATACATAATTTGGTCTGGTAACTTTTCAAAGCCGTAAGCTGTCAGTCAGCACCAAAGAAGCCATGGAACTACTGTAGTAACGGTAAGCAACTACATATATTAATGGCATGAGACCTTGGTTGTTAGTGAGGACTATTTGATAGCGAAACTCGCAACTGCAGCGGGAAATGTGCGAGCTATCCCAGATATCTTCGGACGAGTGTGTCAGTCACTGCTGAGTAGAATGAGGCTCTGCAGCGAAGTCGGGGGTGGTCATTTCGAGCACTTGTGATGTAGGACAGTTAATGATGACCCTCAGATGGACTGGTGTGTTGTTTACTATTAATAGTGGTGTGTTCTACTGCTGTGCTCCAAGATATCAAGGGGTGCAGTGTCGCGCGCCTAATTCCTATGCTACTTGTTGTAAACGTATGCTTGCACAGCCTTGCTCTCCCAGTGTTGTGCGCCGAAACTTTGAACACAAAAACAATAAATTTATATAGATATATATTAAAATTCAAAATTTACATAATCTTTTTTATACAAGTTTGAAACGTGTTGTATTTTGATACCCAAGATATTCATGCTCAGTTCAGTTCCCACCTTGTTCTCACCAAGACAATTTCTAAACTTTGACTTCATAAATATCATTGTGATATTACATTGAATGGCATAGTTGTTGAAATAATATTGACTTAAAAAAAATTATACGCCAGGAAAAGTTTTGGTTCATGTTAATTTTTTTAATTTCAGCGTGCTACCCAAATCAAGTTCACGTACGACCACGCGGCACGCGTGCCATAGATTTGGCAACCATGGTCTAAGGCACCATTCTCACAATTAACTAGACTGCCAATGATGGGAGGATCGGGTTTCGATCCCGGTTGGTTGAACCTACAGTGGTTTTCCCTAAATGGTTTCCTACTCTCCCTTCACGCAAATGCGGATACACTTCCTCTAATTTCAACATTCCTCATCTCTAAAATATTAGAGCAATTAGTACATAGTCGTATAACCCAAACGTGTAGTAAGACGCGGTGGCAAAAAACTAACGGGTGACCTGGTGGTCTAGGGGTAAGGTGTCAGACTTATATGCTGGCGGCCGGGGTTCAATCCTCGGTCCCGGCAAAGATTTATCTGATTACCAAACCCTTCCTTCACCTCTGACAAGACATCTTGTGAATGTGAGGAATGCCAGGCCTCCACCGTGGTTCGGATTCCACGTTAAACTGTAGGTCCTTCATTTCGTCTCACAATCACCCTACCATTACACATTAGCGTAAGTGCGTATAACCCGAACGGGTAGTAAGACGC
>CABFVZ010000907.1:262804-274219 GCA_902151445.1 Timema monikensis
TATATATATATAGTTAGATAAAAATACATACATGTAAACTTGTTTTTAAAAACTTTAGCTTTTGTTTTTAAGGCAAGATCCCTGTTCGATTTAGTATTGTTGAACCGTCGCTTCTCCTATCACGTAGAAAAAGAGAGGATTACTATTACATAATTACATAAGTTATAATTGATTAAGGATAGGGAAGGAAAATTTATCACAGAAATATATAAGCTTAACAAATAAGTTTATTAAAAAGCAGACAAAACGATATAGAATTACATATGAGTGAAAAGATTTTAATTCGATTAATTAACGATAACTGTATTCCGTTATCGAGGTAGAAACCATACAGTTGGACGAATAGATATTAACACTTTGTAAACAAGGAGCTGACAGAAATTAGATAGAACATTTCGTTTAGTTTAACAACTCTATAAATATGGATATTCGCTCTTACTCGAACGACGGAACGTCTGCCACAACTTGGCAACAGTAAAAAGGGATCAAGTTCTAGGCAATATGCATAAAGACAATTTAGCCGGGCTAGTACCAGAATAATACCTACTATAATGAATGATAGTGACACAATTTTAAATAGAACATAGCATCAAATCCTATATTTTTAGAGTTACTAAGAAGAATATCATTTAATCTGGCTAGCTTGTATTAACCCTCATGGAGAGTTACGACCTAAGAATAATACCCTATAAGAGGAGCTTCCATTTTACAAATAATAAATGGCTAGCAATCAGGCATTTACCCAGTATTTTACTATGGCCGTTCATTTCCTAATGAGTACTGCCAGAACAATCAATAGTAAATTTATACATTTACCCATTACTAGGGTATGTAATAGCTAGTACAAACCATCTTTGAACACTTAGATACATATGGCGCATGAATGGGCCGGAACAAAGAATTATCCCCGTGGGCTACTAATTCAATATAGTAGTGCTAGGTTGCGCATCGTAAATAGCTACACAGCTATCAGCTAATAGCTATCAGTAACTGACCTAACTATGTCCAAGAAGAGATGATCTGATTGTAGCCATAAATAAATTATAAACGTGATCATACCGTTTAGGGAGTCATAAAAATATAACAATGTCTTAAGGACTTAGAAAAGGAAATCAAATTCATGGACTCATTATACACAATCACCTGGTCCTATACATATGTAGATCATAGAGCCCTCGTATTTAAACTATGCCTTATGAGCATAGAGAAATAACCGTCAGACTATCTGACCCAATAAACTATGTTTCATGGACATAGAAAATAACGTCAGACATTCCGACTAAATAAACCATGTCTGATGGACAAAGAAAATAATATTAAACCTTCTGACATTAAAACTTGTGTCTGATGGAGATAAAAAATAACTCAGAAACTCTAACACAATACACCATGTCTGATCGACATATAAAATGAAGAAAGACATTCTAATACATGAAACTATGCCTAATGGACATAGAAAGCAACCTCAGATATTCTGACACGATACTCAATGTCTAATCGACATTAAAAATAAAACAAGACATTATGATACATGAAAATATGTCTGATGAACATAAAAACAGAGCTTAGAATCTAATGTAGATTCTAAACAGAAGATACAGATACTTAAAATCTCAGAAGAGGCTTCCTCTACGAAGTGGCGGTGAGACCAACGCCTGACTCATCGTGTCCACCAGTAGTCTTTGGTGGTGAAGTTTTACGTCGTATTTATTCCTCCGGTGAATAAATACAATGGAATACAAAAATTCTAGTCCCAGGGAATCCGTTATAATATAGCAACAGAAGTGGCTCGGGACTACATCATGATATCTAAGGAGAGAAGAGAGGTTAGAGTTGTAGAATTACTCCACTTTCTCACTAGCGTTGTCAGAAGGTATGGGGAGCAGAGACAATTATCTTTCTTTTATTCGAAGTGTGCCCTTCGATCAAGACATGAAAATGCTCGCGGTGCTGTTATGGTCCGCTGGGGCAGTTTTCCTCGAAGTTTGGGCGTTTCCCGGCAACATCAATTCACAGTGAATCAACACCTTATTGGAATAGATTAGTACTTGTTGTCTTGTTTTAATTGTCTTTATGGAATTTTAATTGTAGATATCATATTATACAACTAACATGCTACATTGTAAGACAACTTGTATCTCTTTCGCGCATGCATCTGTACTTAAACATCGATTAAAACTATGACCTACTCTAATACCAAATTACGCACAAGCTTACGATGTACGAAGCGTACATTGTAACTACTTGTTTTGCTAACAGTTGACTTGTACTGAGTTCAGTATTAAAATATCACCTGTCACAAGAGAGGTGCGAACAATAGCAACTAGAGAACAGTTACTAACTGCCTCAGGTAAAACAATCGCAAAATAGATCTTCCAACATTTTAATTTCGAAACCAATTTATTAGCGACTTCGCGTCAAAGAAG
This sequence comes from Timema monikensis, assembly GCA_902151445.1. Classification (NCBI taxonomy): domain Eukaryota; kingdom Metazoa; phylum Arthropoda; class Insecta; order Phasmatodea; family Timematidae; genus Timema; species Timema monikensis. Next base: position 265,231 of record CABFVZ010000907.1, read on the forward strand.
AAGATGTGAAAAGGATCTAAGGGAATGAGGAGAAGGAGAAGGAAAAGTAAGTTTGGCGGTTGAAAATGAGTTGAGACCAGCAGAAAATTAGCATTTCGATGAAGGTGCTACTGCCAGCCAAGTACATCCCCTCCCTCTCTTCACAAGGGGTGTGAGTGAAACTGTTCGACCTGAAATATTTCACTCACATTAACGAGAACAGGGGGCCTCATTAACGATACGCGGATGAAGACCCCTAGGTTTCTCTCGAGATCAGTCAGCCAATTAGAGGCCTGTATCTTCAATACACTGCTGCTCTCAACAGGTCCCCCCAACGCCCTATTCACGCAGTAAGACACTTACCCTGTTTCCCGGAAGCTTTGGTTTCAACCATGTTTTCTGAAAAACACGACTAATTTTAAAAGTTACTTATTTTGAGGCAGAGTTTTTACTAGAGGGCTTAGAGGTTGGAATATTTAACATGTATATATATATATTCTTGGAGATAGGGAAGGAAAACATGTTGGGAAAAAAGCATTTGGCTACTTTTGGCCCAGGATTCGCACCCCAACCTCCCACGTACCCCAGAAAACTAATACAAGACAAGACTGACTGACGCCTTTGCCCGCCTAATTGTGTTTCATCTAGGGTTCATTTGGTTTGTAAGTCGTGTGCTGATATTTTGAATCCTCTACTCCATTTAAATGGCAAGGGCTGTCTTTGAATGTCCGCGCTAAACATACAGTTTAATTATTCTTGTCACGACCCTCGGTGAAAGTGGTCCCACATTTTTGTGTTTGCTTCGGGCTTTATTTTTCTTTTAATTTTTTGTCATTGCCACACAATTGCGAGATAATTTCCGACCGGAACAAGAGCGTGTCTCTTAATTTGTAATTTGTTTCGGCGTGAGAGAGGGGTCAAAGGGGAACTCGTAGAATAATTTTGATTGACAGTTTGTAGTTCTGAAAAAGAATATGTCTGTTCATCTGTCTATAGCTATGCGGCTCTAAATAAACCATTTTTGGTGGTAATTTAGTGCACTTTAAGATCCGACAGATGGGATCAGCTCACGACTTTGTAATGGTATCAATTTTCTCTTTTAATCATTTTATGTTATATTATTCAGTATTATTATTCCTTCTAGCCTGTGAAGTTGCAGGTTATTATGACATTTCACTTATCTTGTCTTGCTACAGGTAGCCAAACACTTTCAAAAGAAATGGTGAAGGCAACAGGGAGTCGAACCGAAAACAGAACCCATAAACAAAATTAACAGTTATTTTTATAAATGGAACAAAAACCTTAAAAATAAATTGCCTATAAACCAGACACGGAATCGGAAGAGATATATATATATATTTAGGTTCTTATCGGCTCTTAAATTATTTTATGAATTACATTTTATGTCCTTTCTTTAAGTTAATTTTGTTTTGAAATACTTAATTTTATATTTCTTGAGATTTTTTGTAAAAATTGGGTGTAATGTTTTTTTATCTATTTTTATATAGAAAACTTTTAGTTTGTTATAAATTATTTTTAATGTATTTTTATGTCCACGCATATTATAATGCTAGTATAACAATTAAATAAAAAATTAAAATAACTTATATCAGAGCCGAAACCAAGGAAAAAAACTATATTTTATTTTGCTCTAACTGGGAGCGGAATCAGAATTTGAACCTTAAAATGTTCACTGAAAGAACCAGAACATATTAATATTTTGGTTCGACTCCCTGAAAGGTAATGAAGTAACAATATAGAAGCATCTAGAAGGAACAGTATTGCTCGAGGTGTGTTGCAAACAACGACACCTAGCCCCCCACCCCACCCCACCCCCTCCTTCCTGAAACTTCATACGGGCAGGACGTGTCGGCACTTCGGTCGTGATTTTCCCTTGAACTTGTTATGAAATAGTCATCTAATTTCTATAAAACATGATTGAACTGATATCATTGTGTGACTATCAAGGTAATCAAACTTTCTATTAAAATACTTCTTTACCCATCAAGGGGGAGTGTAATATCGTCAGCGAAACATAGTTAAAATTAGGGTGGAGTATGTTATATAAATACAAATAAAACTTTTTATTTTCATAAAAAAAACTGTGTAGAACTATTAATTATATACTTGAGCTAGCTGTGGTACAGGCAAGACAAGATCACAAAATCACCCCTAATAGGAAGCAATACAACTTACAAACTAGCTTAACTCTAGAACATACATATTAACGAGGTCCCTCATCTCTTAAACAAATCACTTAAAAGTATGAACAAAATTTCAACAACGGCTTTTTTTTTTCTGAGCTGGTTATAAAATCCTACATGCCTAGCTCAGTAAATAAATATTCTATCTATTGAGCTTAGAAGTTAGACTGTGTGCATGTATTTAAAAAATTGTGTGCTCATTCCCCCGTAGAAAAAATGGGAACTTAATTATGGAAAGTAGCTTCTTTCAGTTACAGTTCATGGAGTCTAGGTAATAATCCTTGTTGTTTAGTATGAACTGAGCTAGATATGGTCTATTCTTTGTTTTAATTAGTTATATTAATTAGTGTTAAGTGTCAGCACAGTACTGATTTCTTGTCATTGACTTCAATTTCTTCTCTTCTCCCCTAATGTATCTAGGCTCACTTGTACCACGTGTTTTTTTTATCACGCACGTGTGGCTCACCAACCATATTCACATTCAAATTTCGTGTGAACCAAGCGTATCCAGCCTTGGGGCACCAAAAAATTAATCTCTTGTGTGAAATAATTAATTTACGGCTCGAGAACCAAGATTGGGGCGCCCCAGCCATTATCTCTCCGCTCTCTCTCATTCACAGTTCGCAACGGTAGGCTGATAATTAATTTGTTTGTTTTTCGGCTTTGGTATCTTAAGGCATTTGCGAAAAATCTCGTCTTTTAACACCGCATACTTGGTATTGTCAAATTGCCTTAGGAATAGCCTTTTAATAGAATACATACAAAATAGAAGTATTGTAGCTAACCCATTGAAAAATGTCCACTATTATTTATCAAAGTGGACCATAGTGAGTACAAGCAGATGAAAAAAAAAATTATTTTTTTACGGTCAAGAAATGTTATTTTACACCGTTGTCGCCCTTTCGGTTTAGGCACATTTTAATTACTATTGGGTAGGGATGAGAAAGGTATAAATTAGAGGAAATAAGTCCACATTATCGTGGGGGAAGAGTGAAAAATCATTTAGAACTAATATATTATCGACACGCCAGGTCGAGATTGGACCTTGAATCTCCCCAACATCAGAAAATCAGACTAGATAATAATTGAATACAACCGACGTGTTTATCCACGCGGTTGATAATGTTGATCTAATGGTGGTCTGGTAAATACAAGTACAACTTCTCTTCAACTTGAAGCCATCAGCGAGAAAGTAAAAAATTGTTGCTTTCTCTCACAACGCATGCTGAGTGTCGACAGGCGCGCTGCGGGCGGTAGCGGGTTAGACTAGACCCCTGAACAGAAACCATGGTGCTCGGGTCTATCAACTAACTGCAGGGGAACTTAAACGCTATTACAGCGCTGCCCACTGGGAGCGTTAGAGATGTGACCGACCGCAGTGGCTCACTCTGACTGGACTTCCCCTCCAATCAAAACGCCAACCATAAGGCGTTGGCTGCAAGGATAATGTACCAGATTCACGTGGTTTGATCACGACCAGTTTCTGTACTGAAAGTCAAACACGTTCCTAGGATCCAGTTTTAGGATAGGAGTGGTCGGGGGAGGAGAGGGGGGCGTGATCTCATAGCATTAACTCTCATAGGCTACCTTTGAAACTTTGGTATAAAAACAAATCCCCTTGTGGTTCTTGAATATATAAACCATGCCATATGGTTGGTGACGTCACAGGCCACGAAAATAGTCAAGTGTTGCTGGCACCAAATATCTTGAATAACGGTAGGAATCAAGAAGACCACTTACGTTTCATGTAGCATAGATTAAAATAATAAATATATAATTTTTAACAATTTACATGTCAATAATAGTTTTTTCATTTTAAATGTTATAAAAGGTACACTGCGTTTGACTACCCGTCTTGGCTATCCATCTTGGCTATCCAGATATTTACACCAATGGTATGGAATTGAAAATGATCGAATTTGAGAGGAAATGTAGCCACACTTTTGTGAAAGTAGAATATAATATAATTGATAATACAATTTTGTTCAGACAGTGGGGAATTAAAACTTGACTTCACCACTACTAGGGAAACAGAGGAGAGACTTACACCTTTGACAGCATGCCCACCGGTACGTGTTATATAAACTCACTAAACTATCTCGTGGGTCTAAAATGTTCATATCTTGACGTAGATAAATACGATGCCTGCTCAGAAACAACTTATGGGAGTGGCCTAGTGGAGCACTGAGTCTCGTTCTAAACATTAAGAAATTCTGTATTATTTAAAAAGTAGTTTCCTATTTCAAAATTTGGCTTACGCCAAAGTAAATTCTGTATAAGATTTAAAACCTGACATTCTAGAATTTATAGTTTAAAAAAATGATAAAGTGAAATTATATAATTTTCTGAAATCAGAGTTATTGATTAAAATCATAGGTCTAGCCTTTCTCGAGTAAATAAGGTAATTTTTTACTAGATCACAACATAACATTCCAAAATAACTTTTGATTGTATTTGTGATTTTGAAACTTCAGAATTGTCATTCCCATAAGAAATACAGCAGTGTGAATATATGTATTTCCTTTCAAGTTGGAGATACTCTTAAATACGATTATTACTCTCTAGATTATCATCTGAAGAAAAAATATCCTTTATATTATTAAAAATTATATATAATGAGCCACACACTTTGCGAATCACCCTTACCGCAATTCGTTTCTTAGTGACATATTATTTTGTTCAAATTACGTTAAATTCCATTGTTATCAAAGGAATTATCCAAGGAGTAGAAATGAGAAGAGAAATTTTGGGAAATGCATCCACATTGAATCGTAATCCTGAGAGAAACAGGAACTTAAACTTCCCCATAATAGGAAATCCAGTCTACTGAGAGTTTGACACTTTAGACTGTGTGTCTACAAGAGCTGAGTATTTAGTGTTCACCTTTTGAACCGAATTTTTGTCTCAGCTCAGGCTTTGTTTTCTAAATCACATCTTACTATTTGTTCGGGCGATCTGCATATTTGCACTATAGTGAGTATGTATGCGGAAGGTAAAACATAGATTAAATGTAACCGCGTGTACGTTAAGGGAGGTTGAAAAAGATTTTGAAAAAAAAAATAACTTCAGTAGACCCAAACGGGATCCAAGCTCCGATCTTAGCGTCACTAAAAGTCCAGTCTATTGCTAAAGTGACGCCATAAATAATTATACCATTGTTGCGTGTAGCGGATTACTTACAAATAGAAATGTACATTTACTGTCTACTTTTGGATTCGAAAATTTTCTAGAAAATCTTCTTGAACCAACTTCAATAAAAATTAAAAGATAAAATCCCTTTTGACAACGTTTTAATTGAATGTATTTAACGGCTTGGTTAGACTCTACACAAGGTAACCATAAATATGTTATTGTTCAGAAGATTTTATAATTTTATCAAAGTTTTAGGTGAAGGATGCTTTCATTATCTTCACACAACAAGAATAGTATCTTCAATTCTTTATCACAACGTGAATGCTACTTAAGTTCACACGAGCCGCCACTGATTTTCCAGTGCAAATTCCATATTATAGAATCCCAGGGAAAGGATATGTGTTCGTAAAATAGTCTTTGATTCTAATATTGAAGTATTAACAAATCTGATGTATAGCAGACCCGACTCATTCAATCACCAAGCATTGTAATCAATACGTGAGTGGGAGAAAGAGCATTGGAATTGTTCTTATTGGTGTATTGGAACTAAGTTTATAATATTTCTGAGCCTTAGGGTCAATTAAAATAAAGTGAAAACTTTAAAATTTTGAGGGTGACCTGGTGGTCTAGGGGTAAGGTGTCAGACTTCTGTGCTGGGGGTCCAGGGTTCAATCTTTGGTCCCGGTACAGATTTATCTGATTACCAAACCCTTCCTTCACCTCTGACAAGACATGTATTAATCACAACTTGTGAATGTGGGGAATACCAGGCCTCCACCGTGGTTCGGATTCCACGTTAAACTGGAGGTCCTCCATTTCATCTCACAGTAACCCTACCATTACACATTAGCGTAAGTGCGGATAACCCCAATGGCGCTAATAATAATAATAATAATAATAATTTAAAATTTGTAATATCTCGATTGTATTTGTTCCATTTAACTAGATGGAATATTTCTACAGAAAAATTATTAATGCACATTTTCCATCACGGCAAATTTTCCGTGAAATGTCTTCCAGCTCATATCTCTACTTACATAATTACTAAACACCCGCTTCGGTGGCCACATGGTTTAACGCACTACTCTCGCATTATACTAGATCACTTATGGCGGGGAGTTCGAGGCTCTATTCTAGATCAGGTATACTGAGCGTTTTTTTCAAAATGATTTTCCATTCTCTCTCCACGCAAATTAAGGTACACTTCTTCCTACTATAGCCTTCCTAATCCCTAAAATCATTATTGTGATTTAAACGTCCAATCCGAATGGGTGATAAGACGTGATGCTAAAAAAATAAAAACATAAAAATAGACACTACAGCCTATTTTTCCCTGGTCCATCAATACATTTCTATGAAAGGGCAAGCCCCGATTTCTTCTTTGATACAATTTTTTGACCGTGCCGGGGCGTGAAACTCTGTGTCCCTAAGTTCGAAAGTAAGAGTCAAATTGAGTCATAGGAGTATAAACTTTTCTCTACTTCCCAATGAGTTTCAACTCAGCTTACTTCACTCATCATATTAAAACAATTGGTCGGCCATCGTTGGCTCTTTTCGCTCTCTTACTCTCCTCTAGAATGAATAATTCATGTCGGCGGTTAAGGTACCTCACAAAGATCTTTAGGAGGAACGGTTCAAAAAGTCAAGGGTGCAGGTGAAAAAATCAGTCAAGTAATCTTTTTTTTTATGCAGTGAGGCATCCATTTATTTTTGTGTAGTGCGTCGATGCTGCCATCTCCATGAAACATACTAAAACTGTCATATCATATTATTATTATTGTTATTGTTATTAGTGCGAAGTTTTCACACGAATTAAAAAAAATTTCGTGTCTCATTTTTTCCCCGGGATATAACTAATGAGATAGGGATGAGGAGGATAGAAATATAGATAAAACATACTCACATTTGCGTGGAAGTAGATTGAAAAACCATTTATGAGAAACCACCCAGCCAGGACTTAGACTCCAGCCCCCGCCCCCATAACCTATTGGACAAGACTAGACGAGCTTGACGTCTTAGTATGGATGAACAACCATGTTTTTTTTATTTTATTAATGACTTGATCTGCACCTGTGATCACACAGTTTAATTGAGTGCATCATAGCAGGCCCAGCTCAACTCCCAGCTCACGTGAGTTATGAAAGTTAAAGGGAAAAGAAAAGACCAAGATATGCCAGAAATGTATGCAGTACATTCGTATTTGAATGAATACTCGAAATTCTCCGTGGTGACGATGGGAGACAAAGCGACGAAGTTTCTTGTTAATAACTATAGTATGTCCCTATTAAGACAGAATGAAGACTTGTGCACAATACTTAGCTGTGAAGCCATTCTAAAAATGGTCAGAAATAGCCTTTTCAACGAAGTTTTTATCTAAATATTATTAAATATTTCAACAATGTTATGTATTAGGAATATCTATTAACTCTTTATCTCCATTAGTATTTAATCAGAAATGATCCACGTGCAATAGTGTTCGTGTAAATTTACGATTTCTAGTCGACTGTATCAAATAACATGGGCATATGATTCACACTATTAAGGCGCTAATCTAGTAATATATTGTTTTGTCGGTGACGAGAGGTGTCGTGGTTCGAATCTTGGACTGGATTCTATGATTCGATTCTATATTTGATTTGTCATAGTTTTCTCATCTTATCACGCCAATATGGGGGATTTTACTTTTAAAACCCTCCCAAATCCTTCAGTTAAATCGTTAATAACATTAGGGTTAAACGTCATAATTTAAATATATGTTTATAATCATTCATGTGTTTAGTGCCAAAACTGTTACGGAATTAACTTAGATAAGGAAGCATGAAGGAAGCTCAGAGGAAATGCACCCGCATTAACGTGTAGAGAAGATGATAAAAACACAGTAAAAAATCCCATGTGAAAGCTCCAGTGCACCCTATAGAGACTTAAACTTCGACATGCCCGTCCCTGGAAATCTAGTCTAATTATGGAGTGACTACTTTGACCGTTTGACCACTGGCTGGGGACCAAAAATCGATCTAATTAAACAATCTCTCGGGTATGAACGTCAGGTGACTTAAACGGTTATCGCACGCGTTCCCCAATTGACTTCCCGCGCGTAGAGCAGGCTGGAAGGGAACAAAATTCGTTACAAACGTAAATCAATTTTCACCTTCGTTTGCTTCGTTGGTTAAGAAACAAGGCGACTGGGGTATGTGGTGTATAAAAGAGGGGGAACAAGCTATTGCTTATTGTTGGTTTATCGCTCATTACAGCTTTCGTCAGAGATTAGTGTCCAACTGATTAGAGAAGCGTTTAGCTCTGATTAAGGCCCGTTGACACGATGTTAGTGGACTAATGCAAGTTTAGTGGTATTAGCTTACTAACATGTTAGTTGTGTTGACACGCATTTTCCACTTGTATTAGTAGCGCTTATAAAAACATGGCTGAAAATGAAGAGTGGTGATAACTGGTCTATCTATTGGAACCTTATTTTTTTATCAATGCGTCTCATTTCTCTTTCGAGTAATTTATACGCATATACTAATTATGCTTATGTGTTAGGAGCTAGTAAGAGTGAATTTAGAATAAGTATGGGCGGTCACATAGATTACAATTTCTTAGTAAAAGCAATTTATCATAATTAGTTTACCTATTTAATAAAAATGGTTTTATATAGCCAACATAAAAAAGTTAGT
>CABFVZ010000908.1:0-34149 GCA_902151445.1 Timema monikensis
AAGGACTGAGGAAATACTTTGTTCATTGAGTCAGTGTGTCCCAAGGACTGAGGAAATACTTTGTTCATTGAGTCAGTGTGTCCCAAGGTCAGTGTGTCCCAAGCCTTTCTGCCCTTTCCAGTCACCTAGGAAAGACTTTTTAAATCTCTCAAAAATACCCCCCCCAATTCTAGAAAGTAACCTTCTTTTTAAATCTCTCAAAAATATCCCCCAATTCTAGAAAGTAACCTTCATTTTAAATTTCAAAGGCTCTATCTATGTCTTTTAGCTCAAATAATATATTAGTAAATTATGAAAATTTTCAACCCCATCTTCGCCAATCAGACTGTTTTATTAAGCATAGAGTCCAATTACTCATAAGCTAGATATAGGCCAATGCATAGACAACAAATTGGCATGAAGTGTTAGCCGACAAGAGGAGAGCGGTTGACTATGTTAAGAAATAACATTAATAAGTAACGAGAAATAACATCCTAACAAGTTATCAATGTTGAACGCCAAAATTTATTCACAGAAAAACTTCACTATACTAAGGATAAATGTAGCCACAATCGTGTGGGGTAAGAATGGTTAAACCATTAGGAATAAACTCTTTTATTAAACCCAACCATTATTTGAACCAAGAACTCCTTGTTACCTTCAAACCAGACTAAATGAACTTGACATTGAGACACGCTCCATGGTGTGAGAACATCACTTAGTAACAAAACGGTCTTGTGGCCAGGTGTCAGACTTCCTTGATGGGGGTCCGAGGTTCAATCCTCGGTACCGGCACATATGTATTTGATTACCAAACCCTTCCTACACCTCTGGCAAGACCTCTTTTGAATGTGGGGAATGCCAGACCTCCACCGTGGTTCGGATCCCACGTTAAACTGTAAGTCCTCCATTTAATTTCACAATCACCCTACCATTACACTTTAGGGTGGGTATAACCCAAACGGGTAGTTAGACGCGGTGCTAATAATAATAATAATAATAATAATAATAATACTAATAATAATAATAACAAAATATAAGNAAATATAAGGGGGGGGGGGTGTGTATAGAAAAGCGCTGTAACAAAGCACTAATACAGCAGTATTTAACTGTAAACAGAATAAACCAAGTATAGAGTATTATTTATCATTCACCACATTCCCCAGATATAAATTTTAATCAAAATCATTAAAGTCATTTTCGAAATATTATGACTCTTCAATAATTTCCATCAGTGAAATATTATTCAACATATAAATTTTGAAAGAAACCGATAATACAATGCTATTTTCCATGTCAAACAAATCCCAAATATGCATTTTAAGAAAGCTTTTTAAAGATTTTCTGTGAACTTAAAATTTTATTTAACAACATCTACTGACTCAAATAAGGAAAATGTAGCATTTGAGATTGGTTCTTACAGTTTAATAACAATGTGTTCCATTAACCTCTTTCAACGTAACTCTTGCAGATAAAAAATAAACAAGCTATTTAAAATCCTACCAAGTAGAAGCTTTTTCCGAGTTTAATATCGGAGAGAACGAAGTCAGAGAATTTATGAGCAAAGGGTTGAAGTTCCAATCAATAAATAGAGGCTTGCGAAATGTGTTCAAACCATGAGTGGGTCAGTAAACTCTACCGACCTATTAAGCTTCTTAGATTCTAATCATTCTCGGATATTGACGACAAACAATAGAGCGATACTTTTTTTTTAAATTTCAATAGGTTGGATATAAATCTTGTTACTTATGAATTATGATTAAAAATACTATATATATATATATAATAAGTCTCTTTAATCATATATATACATACTTTATATATATATATATATAATACTTTATATATATATGATTAAAGATACTCATTATATGTATGTATTATATAATTTATAATACATATACAATACGTATTTTTAATCATATAAAAGATTATTAAATACATATAATAATTATTTATATATATTATATATTGCCATTATGCATATAATTATAATATAAGTAATTTAATCATTTATAAAATAAATATTATATAATAAGTATTTTTAATAATTTATAAAATATATAAATATTATATAATAAGTTTATTTAATCATCATTCATAAGAAGCAGGTTTTATCTTAGCCTACTAACATTCAGAAAATATTATATATATTAAATAATGTAAAACTCAGATAAATATAGTTCTACCAGTTATTATCTGTGGTTTTGAAACATGTTCTCTTACCTAGCCTAACAAAATTAATTTATATGATCAAAAACAATGTGCTTATAAATAATTCTTTTCTAAAAAGGGATGAAGTTATTGGAGATAAGAGAAGGCTACATAATGATGAGTATCATTCACTTTAGTCAGCACAAGACTTTGTTTGGCCAATCAAATCTCACAGATTATGGTGTCAGAACAGGGAGCATTAATATAATAGTCAAGAACCGTGTGTAAGGTATTGACTTGTTAATTTATTGAGAATTAACAATTTGTAAGTCCTAAAGGCTAATGGGTAGTTAGCCATTATATTATAAAGTATTCGAAAGAGATAGAGTATAATGAGTTGGACTGAATGTAGCTATATCAAGATATAATTATATAGGTATTTTACTTTTTTAAGAGTGGCCATTAACTCCAAGTTTTTAATGCCATAGATGAGAGTAAGTACTGTATATGTGTGTCATTTACAAAATAGATTATTAAAACTATCCTTATTGGTTAGTTGATTATATAATATAATATATAATTAAAACAATTTTCTAAAATAGATTTTGAACTAATATTGTATGTATTATTATGATAAAGACTCTGACACATATAACTTTAAAAATAACTATTAAGAGTGTTCAATTTTATAGTATGTAAATAATTAATTATTGTTAAATTTAAGATAATGAATTCTTAAATGAAGTTTATAATTAAAACATGGTTAATAAAAATTAGTTATCCATTATCTATGTTAATTTGTTGATTTAAATATATATAATTAATTTTAAACTAATTTCTACAAATATATATTAAGTATTTGTATGATTTTTCTTGTCAAAAAATTTATTATTTGAAAGTGAAAGTTTTATCTTTTTAGAGGTTTTATTAAAACAAATTTCAGTTCCATGCATAAAATAATGTGGTTATTAATTTATTAGTAGTATTTCTATGAGTGTTATTTCATTCAATGTGCATAGTTATTTTCTTAAATTAATTATAAATTCTAGTAATCCTGAAGGAAGAAATTAGGGTCATACAATACCCCAATCGTCCCGCTTTCCCCTTCGCAAGATTTTCCAGATTTTTGTTTTGAATTGCCACTTGTAGAAACAATTTTTAAAGTTAATTAAGGTAGCCCTGACTTTTATGAACTAGTAAACACAAGTTTTTATCTTAGACAAATTTTCAAAAGCACTCGTAGTGTCCACGAACAAGGGAATCAAATAGTCGCTCACAATCCGAATAGTAAGTAGCTACTCATTGTTATGTTCTCTTTATCATAATATTTACAATTTTACTTTCTCGCTACCCTACGGGTGGAGAAACTACTATTATCATCAAAAACATCGAAGTCGATATTTTGATGAATTTCGACGTTTCATGATCCCCCCGAATCCGAAAAGATTGTTATTGAATTTCTATTGTCTATTGGTCCGTCTGTCTGTCTATACCTTGGACTAGAGCTTTAAATATTTTACCAATTGGGCTAAAACTTGGTATCTAGGGTTTTCATGGGACTGCCCTGAGAGGATTTTTGAATAGGATATCTAATTCTAAAACTAAGAGTAGTTTACTGAATGGTGAAAAGAGAAAAAATCGATTCTATCAAAATCGGCTCCAACAATTGATTAATTTTCATTTCTAAATATGCAACAATATTACCAACAAAATGCATCTCTCAATTTTTAGTCAAAATCACTTTAAGTGTTCCGGTCTGATCCGTAAATTATATTATTTTCATATTTCCGAAAATGTTTGAAATATGAAATAATAATCATTTCAAATAATTATGTAGGTTTATTTATAGTAAAAATATTTTATATGAATATTATTTTTAATAAACCAATCATTTTCAAGCTATACGCAAATATATATTTTTTGACTTTTCGAACACTTAACATAAGGTATTGAGACCATCAAAAGAATCTAAGCTTAGAATTTGATGGTCAACGTTTCATGAACCTCCGAACCCTAAAAAGATTTTTAATGCCGTCTGTTTGTTTGTCTGTCTGTCTAAAAACCTGAAATTGACAGCAGTTTCTCAAAATCGGCTGCAAAGATTTTGATTAAAATTCGTATAAAGGTTTTTATTAAGTTTATAAACAAAATGGCTATTATCATTTTCTGATAAAAATGACTTTTAGTGTAACTTATAGAAGAGGAAATGTCCAGATCTTCGCAACTATTTGAGATACTAAATAACTTATTATTTCAAAATTCTAGCACTAATAAAAAAAATTAATATATTTTTATAAAACCAACATTTTCTGAGATTTGCATATATATTAATACAATTTTGTAAGCGTTATTTTTACATATACACTACTTATGTTTTAATACAATAACTTTCTAATGTCATAAAGTAATACAATATTAGTAATCCTCTAAAAAAGCTTAGTTCTTTTTTTAACCTATTTGGGGAAATATTTGCATTATTTTACACTCAATATTCAATATTTCTATGTTTATTGGTCAAAATATATAAATTAGGAATTTGATAGCAATGCGACGACCTGGAGATCTGTAACAATTAACAAAATGGAGATTGAAATTTTAAAATGAATTGTTGACCTCTATGGATCCAATATATATATTTTTTATTGGTTCAAATATATAAATGAAGAGAGTATTTCCTTAAAAATAAGATAATAAAATTTAAAAATAGAAGTCAAAAAATGTTTTACGTGAGAATTGCTCAATTTATAGTTGGGTTTGATAGTGTAAATTATTTCGTTTCAAATATATCATGAGTTTTGAGTAAATATTTCCATTTTTAAACAATATACTGAGAAATTCCGTGTGGAGCTCTGTATCATTTATTTAAAATATCGATTTTATACGATGATTATAAATCAAATTGATTTACCAATAAAAAACTATCAGAACTGTGTTTCAGAGAATAAATAACTCACCTGGGTGACCACATGGCCTAGGCCGCTATTCTCGCAATAGTCTATATGGCTGATGACTGGGGCTCGTAGTTTGAACCCAGTCGGGTGTACTGAGGGAGGTATTTCCTAAATGTTTACCCAATCTATCTTTCCACCCAATTGTAGGTACACTTCCACTAATATAAACCATCCTCATACTTATTTCAATAAAGCAATACAACCATGACATTGTTTGATAACATATTTGGGAGCAGCTTCTTTCTAAAATATTGTTCATACATATTTCCATCCATTTCATCGTGGTAGTCAAAATCTTTTTATTCATGAAATGTAAGTTCTGCACCAGTTATAAAACCATTTTAATTATCTGCTGGACGAGAATGATGGGGCTGCTCATATTCTGCAACTAGGAATTCTCGTCTTGCTTGTAAAGATGATTAAATCGTTGTGTCCATCCACGATTTCTAAGTTGTGTGTAAGGAAATGCACCATGTTTTGTCCGTAAACACAATATCCCTGTTGCGCTTCTTGTGGCTCTTTAAAGCTCTTAAGTAGCAATGCCGCCATGAAATAATATAATCTCTGTATTAAAGGAAATATGTATGCTTTCATCGATTGAATTTAAGACCAATATCTATAAGAAACCTCTGAAGTGTAATCATTGAAAAACTAGGAATGTTACTCTCATTATTAAATAATCTTTTACTTTCTTTAGGGTAGATTATTCATTAGTGCGGTAGAGTATTTCTTGCTGCTTGAGTGAGAGTGTTATATTTATCTTTGTGTTAAGTTTAAGTGGATATATTCCCTTTTTTGATTGGTGTCAGAAGATTTCCCTTAGTTTTGAATTATTGTTTAATATCAAATATTTTATTATAAGAGATACTTGTAGCTTATGGAGTCAGCATTTACTGTGGATTTAATTAACAGGTTACGTCTTTAAAAGAGTAAGTGTAAACTCATAACCTCATAACACCATTACCCCTTATTTACTACTTAATGTTAACCTCTTGGGATTGAATTGTTCACAACAAGCCGGAGATTCTATAACTTTTGTATATCTAGGCAGTCAACAATACATTCTTTTTCAAATAAATATATTCCTATATACCTAATATTATAGTTCTACAATCCTCCAATCTTAAAACCACTAACTACATATTCACACACAATATTAACGTGATCATGTTGAATAACAAACATTTGTTTACACAAAGTAGGACTACTAATTAAATATTAATGTTTATTCAATGAATGTTTTTGAGCTATTATAAGAAGAAGGATAAGAAACCACCATAACTTTATGACTGTACTGGTGGTAGAAGCATGAACTACTGGCAGCATCGACACCCAATCTTTGCACAATTTGACATATATTCGAAGTTAAATTGACCACGGAAAACTAAAGCATAACAACAATGTTGCTCAATGGATTTCCATCAGCGACGATATTAGGTGTAGCCAACTTATCATACTCAATTGCAAAGAATAATACATGATTTCAAACCTTTCTGGACTTAGTAACGGTCTAAATTATGTAATGAATATAATAATAGGATGTATCGCCAGTAATGTTTCTTTGTAGGGAAGGGAAGGGGAGAGCTTACAATGTGCGACAATTAGTGACATGCGGTCATGCCAAAAGGATTTGTCTTATAAAACATATTAATATTATATTAATTCTTTTTTCTGAGAAAAAAATATTTTTAGATATTTAAGATAAATAGTTATATTTATTCTACTTCCATATCGGCTAGCTCTTTATTTATCAGTTAGGCCTACTGATTACACTTCAATCACATCACGTTAGTGCCAGGCTTACTCACTGATTGCCTTTATGTAGGAACAAAGAATAAATCCGTCATTCCGGAATATATCCTATACAGATCTAAATTTTCTTACGAATGGCATATGAGAAATGGGTCTGACACTAAGGAAACATTGATCTAGGTTTACGTATTCATACGTCAAATCATGTGCTTTGAAGCTGTTACATTTGATTTATTTTTAAATAGATATAGATTAACTCTATTAAGAGGATAAAATTATTATCAATGTTATTCACATAAATTATATTTATATTTTATAAAAAGTGTTTCAAATGTAAACTAGTAAGTAAATCAAGGAATAAATAATTTTTTCTGAGATAATTATGAGTTTATTATTAAATTTATTATTATATTCAACATATCCAGCGTCTTTAAAGTCATTCAACTATCAAAATTATGATAGACAATTTTAACCGGGGAATGATTATAAATTATAAATATAAATTTAAATATTTCAAAACATTACATTTCACGAGTTTTAAGGGGTTAACATTTGTTTTCTCTTTTTCTGTACCATTGTCAAGGTAAAGTAATTATTACTATATGGGGCTGAAATTTTATTATATCAGAATTAAATATTAAAATATTATTATTAATAGCAACACTATTAATATAATAAATATTTCATATAAGGAGTTATTATATTAATAGTTTTATTTTTTTACTATTTATATTAATATATCTTATAAAAGTTAATATCTACTAATACTATTAATATTTGATTGATATAGTTTTAATATTGATACTTAAAATATTTAATTGTTACATTTCATATGAATGTCTAGCTGTAGTAAATTTCATGTTTATATATTATAAATTATTTTACCTTAACAATGGTACACAAAAAGTGCAAAATAACATGTTAGACACTCTCGTTAACTGTAATTATTTGAAACCATTAAATAATTACTTTTAGCTCATAAATATACATTTGCTAAATTAGCTCAGTAAAATTTTGATTGTCGAATGCCTTTAGCAGCTAAGATATAATAAATTGTCAACCTACTCATTAGAGCATGAATTAAAGGAAACTTATCTATACATGTAAGCAAACATAAATTAAAAATATATATACTTAATAGATCAAACATTATTTTACATTTTCATATGTATTACAATTATTATTTTAAGAAATACATTATTTATTCTAAAGGACCTATTTAGTTTTAATGTTTGTTTTTATTTGTTTCCTAAGGTATATACTATATTATGATTCTTTAGGAACTTAGTCTGAAACCATTCTAAAATTTATACCACAATGAAGAAAAATTATAATCAATAATGACTGGATTTGATGAATATTTTTATTAATAATATTTAATTTTACATAAGAATGAAGATGACTTAATTTTTATTACTATATTAATTGCATAAAGTGTACAACTCTAGAATTACCAATATAATTTTTTCAGGTATTAGTAATATAATATATTACACATAAACATTGCAAGGGAAAAACTTAGTTTAATTTAAAAATTTACAGAACAACACTTGGATGTGCTGTACATTATAATAAAAACAAAATATATTTTCAGAAATTTGTCATTGCTAAGCTTTTTTATTCTATGAAAGAAAAAACATTTGATTCGATATCTTACTTCCAGTTAAAATATATATTTGTCACTAGGTATAAACTAAATAAATTAACAGTTTTATTAGTGAGTATTTAATCTAACATAGGTTTGTTGCAATAAAATAAAATATTTGGAATTAGTGATTTACACAAATCTAGAAAAATATTAGCCACTCCCCACTCCCCTCAAAAAATGTTCTTTGATATTTGTTTTTATATGCAGCTTACTATCCATTCGGAACTTTTATTTAGATATTCAACTAACGAGGTAAAATTAAGAGGAAATGTATCTACATATAAAATACAGCAACCAGAATTCAGACTTTGCTTGGTAAAATACTGTCAAAGGATCACGATATTTCAACAAGTAAATATTTCATTTAGTGATACAGAAAGTCATCACAGTACGTCTTGGATGGTCTCAGCATATCCTTATCGCGATAAGAAAATACATTATATAGGGTTTTTGTAGATTTTAAGATTGTTTCGAGAAATATACTTTTATACATATGTAGGTATTTATGTATATTTATATACAAATGTATTTATATATATGCATATTTATATATAGACATACCTATATATGTATACATATATTTATATACTTATATAAAGTTTATTTTTATATATAAATATACTTATATATATATATATATACATCACTCTTTTACTAACCATGCGGGTTATACGCTTATGTACTTAGGTTTTAGAAATGAGTATGTCTATATTTATAGATAGTGTACCCGCATTCGCATGTAGGGAAATTGAAAAACCATTTGGAAAAACAACCTTCACTACACCCGACCGAGATTTCAAACTTGATTTTCCCGTCATAAGCAGTCTTATCTACTTCAAGAGTAGTGCCTTATACCATGCGGCCACCATTGCGAGTTACTGATAGCATATATTCAATCACTTGGGGTAGTATGTATATTTTAATTAATAGTAAGTTTGTATCTTCCTCTTTATTTTCCTCTCCTTATTTTATATACTATCTTTCTTCTATGATGACGACATATTTTGGTGATCTTACACCATCTTCATGTCTTATTTGTATTAAAGATTATTGAATTTACTTCATTCTAATAGTATGAAATATACAAATAAGACTTAAAGATGGTGTAAGATCACCGAAACATGTCGTCATCATAGAAGAAAGATAGTATATAAAATAAGGAGAGGTTAATAAAGAGGAAATTACAACTTTATTATTAAAAATTATTATTACTTCCTACCAAATAAATATGAAAATTAATATAATTGTATATTTTAATTAAAACAAATATTTTACCATATTTAGATTATATTCACACCTATCCCTTCTATCGACTTAAACGGGGAGTTTCAGTAAATTCTCGGTAACTTTCCTCAAGTAATTCTCACTAGTGTTTCATCATCCACGATTTAAACTAGTGGACATCTCCTGACCCTTATTTCTAATTCTTCTATCATTAAAATAAACCACCAACAATATTTGTATTAAATATAATATATAAAATGTAATTATTATTGGAGCAGCCAACTTGAAACGCGTTCTTAATTATTCTATTCCCATTCCAATATGTGACAGTAAAATATTCACACTCCTTTCCCTTTGATATTACTTCGTTTCCAAGCCGAGATTAATGAAACAACATTTCATAGATGTGATAAATTATCCCACACATTGTGCTAAACGTATTTCTAGGGTTTCATATATCTACAGATGGGAATTATAATATATCTGTTCAGCAATCCACTGGAGCAAAGCAAGTGCACAGTAAGCTTATACATTCCGTTGATTGTTTATGCGCTAACTAATCGCTGTCTTTTTGTTCACAGGATGGGAAGAATAATGCTTGAAGGAATCTGAGGGATGGCGTATCTGGGGAGCAACAATATGGCGCCAATCATCTGTCTTTTGTTCGGCGCTTTGCTGTTCACGCTGTCACCATTATGTGTACAAGCACAGGAATGCGGCCAGTGAGTACAATATGTATACAAAGCAGACTAGGTGAAAACATGTTTAATGTGTACTATCTCTATTTAGGAGAGATTTCACTAACGTTCTTTGAATTAAGGGAATTTATTGAAACTGATAAATTAATTTTACCTTTTTTAATACCTTATAACAGTATTATAAAATACACACTTTTTTCCAGGTAATTGGCATTGTTTTGAATTGTTCATAAAAATGTATAATATGTTATCATACAACTACAGTTAAAAAACCAATAGCATCTATACTTACTGGACTTGATTTTTATTTGTTGTAGTTATATGAAAAAAATCTTCAATCAAGTAACTTACTATCTCTACTACTTATTAAACAAAGTGAATGTTTCCTAAGTTATCTGGACCTACTTAACTGATTGCGTTCATTTTATTTTACCAACTAGATTTTTATTGAGGTGGTTTTAGGCTAGTGATAGCAAATAAAAATAAATATTAATTTTTTTCAAAAATATTGTCTTAGAACGATAAATGATTAATTCTCCCCTTGAATTATTTTTCTTTGTAGCTCTATAATCAAATCGAAAGAGTAATTTAGGTATAGAATACTTTTTAATAGTAAATGCAAAGAGAAATCATATTTTAGTTTATTTGGCTGTTTTGAATTCACAGAATTTGACAAAGGATCATTTTGGGCCTATAATATGCTTATAAGTAGTGAACTAATGATAGATTTGAATGTGGTAATTTTTATACTTAATTAAACTAATCTAGAAAGGTTATAAAACTATTTAAAAATTATGTATGTCTTCAAGTAGCTTTGCGATTACCTTAAAGGCAATACCAATTTTTTATATACACTGTGGATTGAAAAAAAGTGGGGAGTTACACAAGTGAGACTATTGTTATGACTTCTGGAATAAATACCATACCCGATGGTATAGATTTGATGATAAGTTTGGATATTTTGGATTCAAGCATTTACTGACAACTGCATTCAAGTATAACTAAACATATGGGGTGCATGACCCATATAGACTTTGAATAGACTATATCCGTGCAAGCAGCAAATATTATCCAAAGAGCTTTAAAAGGCCTAAGATCACGGGCACCGTGGATATTCCAAATACCGAAGAATACATACATCCCGACGATGGGGGGGGAGGGGGGGGGGCACTCGACCACAGTCCGTTTCTGAGCATTGGAGATAGAAAATTGTTGGGTGGTCCCATAAAAAAACCACTCTGTTGATAGTGTTTGATATCCTAATTATTATTATTATTATTATTATTATTATTATTATTATTATTATTATTATTAGCACCACGTCTTACTACCCGTTCGGGTTATACGCACTTACGCTAATATGTAATGGTAGGGTGATTGTTAGATGAAATGAAGGACCTACAGTTTAACGTGGAATCCGAACCACGGTGGAGACCTGGCATTCCACACATTCACAAGATGTCTTGTCAGAGGTGAAGGAAGGGTTTGGTAATAAGATAAATCTGTGCCGGGACCGAGGATTGAACCCCGGCCACCAGCACAGAAGTCTGACACCTTACCCCTAGACCACCAGGTCACCTACGATATCCTAATTAATGGGGAGATGTGCAGTATCGTCAAATATTAATATGTATGTAGATACATCAATAAGAGCAGTGATCAAAGTACGTTTACTAAATTAATAACATTACCACTGAATTGGAAAAATTTCAATTGAGATTATCTAACGTGTTATGTATTTAACTGTGCATCTCGGACAATATGTATATTTTGCCAAAGGTAATGTTACTGACTTCACTAACAAACCATGCTACACACACTAACAATTTTCTTCGAACTGTGATCTTTTTTCCGAGAAGCTAACCTAAAATGAGGTTGCTTCATATTTTAGTTGGAAAATTAAAGAACTTCCAGTTCAAAAAGCGAAGTGTTTCTGTTGAGGAACCCCAAGGATATATAAAGGGTGGTGCACTCAGCCATACATCCGAAAAACACAGTGTATTATTATTTGAGAACGCGGCTCTATGTATTCAAAGATCCAACTTCATTTAGGAAAGTACCGTGAACGACGCGGGACACGCATTTTACTAATTAGTTTGAGAAACTCTGAGACTCTTAGAGGATTAGTCGTACTGGAGCATTAGATTATCAAAAGGAATATTATGTCGATCTTCTTCCACATTCAGACTTTTACTCTCCAGCCTATTAATACTACCCACACCTGCTTAAGTGGCCTCGGGATCTAAGGCGTCTTGTGTTATAATATATTGTCAATGACTGGAGATCGAGGCTCGAATACATGTCGGGTGTACTGAAGGTAGTTTCATAAAATGATTCTCCACTCTCCCTCTATGAAAATGCCCGTACATTTCTTCTTAATGCAACCACCCTCATCCCTAACAGATAAGCTTGGTTATTGCATGAACAGGTAGCAAGATTCAGTGCTAGAAATATAATATATGTGAATATATTTTTCACGTGAGAGATCCTCTAGTACTTTTACTCGACCTTAGGGAAAGCATGTCAGATTATATTGAACATAGAATCAGAACAGAGCAATCGATAGAAACTTTTGATTTCAATTAAAATATGTTTAATGAAGTTCAAACCGTTCCAACTAAACTGTAGATTATATTTAAGACAAGAGTACAGAGGGCTTGAGTCTTCTTCTACCCGAAAATTTGTACAGATTTATATTCTTTAGAGACTATTTGAGAGAGACAAAAAACGACTAATCATTTCTATAACAAACTTTGAATAAAAACAAATAAATGTTATATTGAGAAGCATCCAAAGTAAAGGAAATTCTTTTTATTATTAACATATTCTTGGATAAGCTCAATTCTGGGGGATGTGTTCCCTTTACAGTGGCATCATCAGGTATATCCACAAATTTGTTAGAAGGGAGCAAATATAGAATTCAATATTTAAATTACCTTTTCATTTTTCTATAATCCAAATTGCCGTTTGAAACATATCAAAGCAGAGTATCACACTTAAATTTCTATAAAGGTTATTTTTGTTACTATGTTATGAGTTTAGCATGTCGTAAAGACCTCAACTAAAGACCTTATTAGAACTTTGAGAACAACTATGTGCTCATACGAGGTATCACTTCAGTGTCCTCAGGAGACTTCCAACAAACTTTACAGGTAATTCCGAGTCACTAGAGCCAAAGAGGTCAATGGTATCCTCTTTATGGATAAACAATGTGAAACTTTCCCTGTCAACCAACATGCGCATTCACCCGTGCGAACACAAAAACTAGACTAATTGCTCAATATATCGCTGAAATTCTTCAATGAAGTCTTCGAAGAGCACGAAATCAAAGCGCCCTTGTATAAATTTAAGATATTCGTTATGGTAAAAGTTATCCAGGTTATAGTCTATTTTATTTATCCCAATATAATGTATTCTGCAAACCAAACCTCTTTTCTGGTTCCAGAAGCTAGCTTTTTTTCTCCAAAAATTAATTGGTTGGTAAAAATAATGACTGTATTTTAAACTAGTTCTAATAAAAATCCAGCTCTTACATGTTTATGGGAAATACATTGTCTAATTTTTTATTCGCCTAGTCCATTCAGCTTACCCATTAGCTCTTTGCAATTAAAACAATTATAGCACCCATCATTTTGCTGCGAAATTTGAACCTACCTAAACTGTGTAGTGAAACATGCTTACAAGTTCATTTTGTGCTAATCTTTATCATAGAAGCGATTGTTATAACATGGTGCACCACGGGAGAATGGATCTGATACCAAGAATACCCATGTTTAGATTAGCCTTCCCCTACAATCTCTCTATATGCACTCGCCTATCAAGGTTTACTATGCGATGACCATAAAAACAGCGCAAGGAACACTCCTGAATGTTTCAGACGTTAATCTCCGTGGCAAGTCTATTTCAAATCGGCAAATGTAGTGTGTTATTGTGATGGTTCTACCAGCAACCTGTAAATTCTCGCTCCTGATGATAGAACTACTATAATAGTTCAAAAACTGGTCTTGAATTAAATTGAGTTAGTTTATTTCCTTCAATTAGGAAAAATATTCTGTATTTCTAATCTTTAACCAGAAATAATTACAATACATTGATTTTTTTACTAACATTTTTATCAACTCCAAGTTTTAATTATGGTAACTTCTACCTAATGAGTGGAAGGATATCTTTTCTGTGTGGTCAATTAAAAACTCTAGGAATAAAAACGTTATTGTTTTGATTAACATGTTTTAAAATGACATGTTAAAATTTATATATAGCTATATATATATATATTTTTTTTTTAAATACATACATACACAACTAATAACACCACTACCTCAGGGCAGGCAAAAAACTATGTAGCTAAAAAGAACCACTCCGTCCTTAAGACATTCTCATTAACTTCCTCCACTTTTCCCAAACCCTTTCATACTGCCTTCACTTCAACAACATCCGCACAACAAATAATACAAGCTCTTTTACTCTTAAAACTAGGAATGTTTTATTTTTCCCATATTTGTGTACAGAATTTAACCACGTCTTACCTGGTCCACCCCTTCCTTTTGATCCACACAATCTTTCATAGTATATTTCCTTCGTCACTCGATCCGCTCAAACGATCTTAACATGACCTCACCAACGTAAGACTCCTCGCATAGATCATAAAAACACATTGGATTCCCTTTAAAACCAGCCCCATCCAATATTGATTTTATCCATACGAGATTTTCTATAAATATTTCTTAGATATTTCAATCCCACTACAACCACCTTGCTCTTGTGTTTCTCCTGACACGCTCATATTTCAATCCCACCACAATCACCTTGCGCTTGTGTTTCTCCTGGCAAGCTCATATTTCAATCCCACTACAATCACCTTGCTCTTGTGTTTCTCCTGACAAGCTCATATTTCAATCCCACCACAATCACCTTGCTCTTGTGTTTCTCCTGACAAGCTCATTCTTCACATCCACACACCAATGTTGGTGTTGACACAATTTTATACATTGCTATTATTGCCACTTTCGACATTACTTCATTCTTTGCAACAGCCCTTATTCATCTAACTAGTCTCAGAGATGTATTCACTTGTTTGTCGGTATCACCATTCATATTTACATTTTTATATGACATTCTCTAACAATCCACAAATTTATTCACTTATTCTAATAGTTCTCTATTTATACTAAGTTGACAACCTTTTCCTGATCCATCCTTCTAAAAAAATATCACCTTAGTTTTTGAAGACATTTATACGAACATCCATTCTTCCCGTCGCCACATTCTAACAATTTAATGCATTAACAAAGTCACTTTCATTTTCTCCCACTATTACGGTATCATCTTTATAAATATAACTGTCACATTCACACTGCCCATTTGTAAACCTGCCGCGTCCTCACAAGCAACCCTAATACACTTATCTATGAATACAATAAACAACCATGACAATACTAGACCTTTGTCCATTATTAGAGCTGTGCAAAGCCTTGTTTCTGTGTTTGATAATCTAGTACTTTAAGCTACACCTAGGTTTGTATTATACCTATTTTCACTCTTCAAGATGAGTTTCTAGAAATTTTGAAAGCATACTTTAAATTTAAACATACAAAATTTATTTTGCAACTAAGATAAAAAAGCTAGAAATTATTTCTAAAAAAAAACTGTTGTATGCACATTTTTTGCTTTTAAGTAATCTGTATTTATTAGCATATTTCAACATTTATTCAAAATAATATTAAATCTTTCAAACTGAAAGTACCAAAAAATAAAAATAAGAAGCACTTAAAAGTCTGGTAGTAGCTATCTCTTGCATTCACAGAAAGAAAAAAAAGTAATATAAAATGTGTTACGAGAATAAAACAAAAGGTAATGAAGAGTGCTACATGTAGGGGATTAAAATGGCGTGCTCAGGGATGGCTCGAGGGGAGGGAAGCTAAGCTAATGGCTCTGGCTGCCATGCTACAAGGAATGATGTCACAAAAGAAAGCGCGAGTCATTACTATCCAGCTTTACATGGAGACACAAAGTGATTTCATACGAATACGTCTCTACACTTCTCCCTCCATCGTTTTAAGTGGTCCTAGGTCTGATGAGCACTTTGATGGGAAATTCTTCTATAGTGTTTCGTTATTATAGTCAGCATGTATGTTTGTGGACAATAACATACATTGTTTAAAATATCATCTCTTCTGCTGTGGTTTAGGTGACATCTACCACCTTTAAATGGCTTTCAAGCGTTAATATTTTTTTTTCCAAAATAGCTGCTTCTTTAGAAAAACACATTTCAGAAATTTAAATCAAACATTATTGGGGTAAATCATAGAGGGGTGGAAGGTTATTTTATAACATGATATTAATTGATGTTTTTGAAAATAATTATATTTGCGTTTAAATTTTATTGTTTAAGCCTTTAAAGATTTATAGACATTTTTGATTTTGTTTCATTGATTCTTTATCCGTGTATAGCTACGATGATTATGTAAGGATGAGGATATAGTATTTATATTAAATGTGGCCACATTTCATGGAGAGAGTGTGTTCGATTATTCAACAAATACACTACCCTTACTGGTTCAAAACACTACCTCTCCGTCACAGGATAACAAGACTAGACGAACTTAATATTTATCCCGTGAGTAATGAAGGTAATAGATATATAAACATTGTTCCCGGTACCAGTACCAAATAGTATTTTTAAGATGACAAGTTTCATAGTTGCGGAATCAGAAAAAGTGTATGATTTTTTTAAAAATAAATATATCTTCGATAGTTACTTAAATGTAGTAAGTGTAGGTTTAAATCAAATCTAAATCTTTCCCAAAGGCCTTTATTTAGTATAGTTTTAAATATATGTACCACTTCAATGCATCCTTATTGAAATTCTGTTCTTATCTTAAAGCTTCACTATACACATCTGACACAATTTTTGTTATTAACAGTTTGTAATATATTAAACATGTATGAATCTGTGAAACAAACCGTTTTATAGTAAATTAATAAATGAATACAAAAACAGGTTCTAAGAGCCTATATATTTTATTAAATTTTAGTTTAATAGTTTTTAAATAAGATTAAAATAAAAAAACTACATGGGACATTTTAGTATGAATAAGATGATCAAATACTTATTGATTTCATATAAGAGAAATATACAATTAGATAAAAAATAATGTATTAATTATTTACAGAGAAGTTTCTAAAAACAAGCGTTTTGGCTTAATTGAAAAATATTATACCAGATTTTTCCAAATAAAATTTGGTGATGAAAAATATGCAATTATTTTTAAAATTCCAATTTCAAACATCTATAATGTATTATTATGACTAAACGTACTAAACATATAAGTTGGTATTGGTAAAAAGTGTGAACAAATACAAACATCACAAAATATTATAGCTATATGAATATTTATAATATATAATATGTCCAAATCCTATGTAATAATAAAATAATCGTTTGGAGGATCTTTCGTTTAGACCTGAATGTTTTTAAGAGAGAAACAAAGCAATTTATAAAAAAAACTATACGCGGTGTTTGTAAAATTAGAAGTTTAGTAGTTAGTGATTAGTCAGTTAAAGTTTTAAATAAAATTAAAGATAGTTTTAAATACAATAACTTTTTCTATTATTTAAAACATAACCTAAGTATTAATTTTTAGGTGAAAAATGCATTGGATTTTATATGTAGGTATTTGTAGCAAATTATATATATATATATATACACACAGATAATTTGCCACAAATACCTGCATAAGAAATCCATTCCAAAATGTTTCTTTACCTTAAGAATAGTTTTAACTTATAATTTATATTGCAAATATCTACAAGTTTAATAAACAAATTATCAGTGTTTGTGTTTTACAAACACTGATAATCTGTTTTTATGTGTTGTATATACACCTAAGCGTAAATAATAGAATATATTCCATTATGTGAGGTAATTTTTCACTTTGTATTGTTTATCTTCAACGATATACATACTATTGAAATATCACAATCAATTTATTCTATGTATAACTTCTTTAAGAGGAAGGTAGAATACGTGTGTATAGAAATAACTTTGTAAACTAAACTTTCCCTTTAAAATTTGTTTCCCTGCCATTGTTTCCTAGCAACACTTCTAACACGCCGTGGCGCCTGGTGATACTCATTTGTCGAGCCTTGTGTTTCACTAATTTCCCTGCTATTGTTTGCCGCGCCACCAGCGCCACGAACAATAGAAACGCATTTTATTATGTTCTCCCTGTTCGTGTTGTTGGACTCCTAGCGTCCATCTTCAAACTCCATCTCTTTTTACCTCTCTCCCCCCTTCCCCTTGATGGTTTGACTTTCATATTTTATTTGGTTTAATTAAAGCCCGCTTCTCCCCCCACCGGCTCTGCCATTGTAAAATCACCTCTGATAACATTTTGAACTCTCCCCCTTCCCCCTCTTCAGCCATCACAATAACCGAGTCACGTGCAAGAGATGGCCTTGCAACGTGACGTTTCCAAGCCTCCGAACTTACCTCGTTACCGTTACATTAGGTCACGGGCTTTGTACAGCTTCAATTCTCTGCTAGTACACTTTTAAAACTATTTTAAATTACGCTATTGTTTTCCTCTGATTTTGATGAGATATCTTAAATTACCTTTAGAAATTATGTAAAATATCCACTTACCCTGAAATGGGTCAGTCTGTCTTATAAGCTATACCATAGCGGTACAATGCAAGGTAAGCTGATAAAATAATCTTCTCTGCTATCATAATTTCTAAAAATACACAATCCAAAACATCTTTTCAACAATCGTTCAAAAAGAGCTAACATAAATTCCCATTTGTCCATTTTAATAATATTTATTTGATTTCATGTCTGTAACCATTGAACCTCTCGTTTATCTTGTTTATTTTACAGTGAAACTAGTTCCGTGTTTAAAGAATACAACCTGAAAAGACATTTTATTTCAAGACACGCTTATCATGAACAAACTGAAAGACAGTTCCGCAAAAAGACAAAATACCAAACTAAAGAAGAAATTGTATAACTAGCAGCCAATGTTCAACAAAGAACGCAGAATGTTAGCTTCGTTAAATCTAGTGAAAGTCACTAAATTTTAGCTTTCTAGAAATATATTTTATTTATAACGCTTCCAATAATGCTTCCTAATGGATACCTTGCTGTAATTTCTTCATACAATATTAAACAGAATAATAATGTAAATACAATTTAAATATTTCTATTTCCTCCATTATGTTAAAACAAGCTTTCATTATTTCATTATCTTACTTTGCATTAATCCACCATGCTTTAGCATATAGAGGGGGTCATAGAATAATCAGTCAAGGTTTAGAGAATGGAGTTTATATAACACAGATATTCAACCAAGTGATATAAATGATTGAAACACTCCATGAACTAAAATCATTGCATAGCTTTATATCTACACTCCATTTCCCTGAAATGTAACAGTCTATGTTTAACTACATTATAAGCTACACCATAGTGTAATCCAGAGAGAAAATATCCTCAACACGCATCTTAAACAGAGTGTTTATGAAACTTTAGTTATATTATATCAATAAAAACATTCCTTCTTCACTTATTGAGGAAAATATATAATTCTATATTATGGTCACGTTTTTGGATATAATTTGAAATAATTTATTATTTAAAAATAAATCGATAATAAAATGGAACTGTGTAAACGCTATAGCTTCTATCGAGTGAGTTAATTTTTACATAGAGAAAAAAACATATATCTTGTTATTTACTGTTAATAATTAGGAAAAGTCCCCCTTAGTGCACATAACTGTGATTTTATAACAAAAGTAACCATTTAATCTAAGGAAAAAAACCTAGAGTAAATTGAGACACATTAGTCTGGAAGGACAATATTAAATACATTTAATTAAACTAAAATATGTGAAACCTCCTTAGTTACTACCGACTGGGATGTGAACGTCAGCCTTCCTCTCAATGACCAACAAGTGTGAAACAAGCTTAGCTCCCTAGACCACTTTTCACATCTCATAGAATGTGAATAAAGTATTAGTCTACTTGCTTGAATATGTGATTAATTCCTTGAGAGACAGAGCTGAGTAATCCAGTCGGTTCTACCAGCACACAGTTAATATTCTCAAAATATGATTGCTATTTAAGTTTTGAGCTTAAAACCCTTGATATTTACGTTTTTAAAAAAGGGATAAAGATAGAGAAGCTAGTTTCCCTCCGCTATTGAGGAGGAAATATGAGGAAGCCACAACGAAGATTCAAACCTGACATACCTCAACATCCCCTTTCCCGGAAATCAAGTTAATTGCAGGCCTGACTCGTCAGATCATGTGAGGATTTCTGTGTTTGATAATGTATTAATTACTGACAGAAAAACCCAGCGTTGCACGTGGCAACCACGTTATTGATTGCGTAGTTGCCCCCAGCAAAGTTTCTCTTTGCTTCAAACAGACGGAATAAAATAATGGCTTTGTTATTTTATCTATTCGAGCCTATTTCTTTAATACGCGTGGTAAAAAATAATGAAATCAAAATTTTATAATTCAGGTTTTGAGGTTCTCATATTTGTGCAAAAGGGCTACTTATTTTATAATTCCAAACCTCTGCTTAAGGGAGATATTGCTAAACACCCATGAGAGACTCAGAGATACACAATCTATTCATTATAAATTTATATATATATATATATATATAAATATATATAAATTAATATATAAATATATATTTATATACTTTTATATATTTATATATATATATAGTTATATATATAAATATTTAAATATATTTATATATATAGTTATATATATATTTATATATATTTATATATATATTGCTATATGTATATTTATATATATATATTGCTATATATATATTTACATATAGTTATTTATATTTATATATATATTTATATATATATATATATATTTATATATATGTATATATATTTATATATATATTTATTAATATATTTATATATATATATATTTATTAATATATTTTTATATATATTTATTAATATATTTATATATATATATTTATTAATATATTTATATATATATTTATTAATATATTTATATATATATATTTATATATATATTTATATATATTTATATATATATTTATATATATTTATATATATTTATATATATATATTTATATATATATATTTATATATATTTATATATATTTATATATATTTATATATATTTATATATATATATATTTATATATATATATTTATATATATTTATATATTTTTATATATTTATATATGTATATATTTATATATTTATATATTTATATATATATATATACAAATTTATATACACTTCTGTAAATACACGTTATATATTTCTTTTAAAATGGTGTAAAAGTATTGAAGTAGGATGCATAAAATAAAATTCTCGGATGTAAAATATGTTCATGGACTTTTTATTTTATTTCTTGTTTACTGTAATATAGGACTCATATTAGTCTAGGTAGGTTAAATAGCTAAGCTGTTTTATTTGTTAGTTACACTAACATAGTCACATCTAAATCCTGGCTAGCTTAGTGGTTAGAGAATATGCGTACTAATCCCAAGGTCTTGGGTTTGATTATCATGTCCAGGAATCATTTTTCAATTTAAACAATAGGGCTAGGTTTTAAGACATTGAGAAAATTATCGATAATTGAATTAATTTACGAGTATTAAACATATATTGTACTCTCATGTGAACTGCGATTGATTCCAATTTGACTCTAAAAGTGCGGTTCTAGGTAACATAAACTCAGCTTGATAGATCTTGGAACACAATATACAAATGAGAATGATATTGTGGGTTAACGTATATATCTCTATTCCACATCAATGCTTATGAAAGTATTTCATAGAAAAATTAAAAAATCAAATTCATAAACAATTATATCTAAATTATAAAATTTCTTCAAGTTTGATTGAATATTTTTAATAAATCTTTGCATTTTCCCTTTGGAGGACTTCTCCATTATTCATCATAGGACGGACATCCCTTTCCTTTAAATAAAATTTTGTATATGACCCTAAAAATAATGATAATGTTCATTAAATGTATTCATTGCTAAAAATGTATATTATTAATTATATTTTGTGTGGCATTATTATTATTATTATTATTATTATTTCCCTTCATTATATTAAATACACCTATTAATATGATCAAAATGAAATCTCTATGTTTCCCAAGTAGATGAGTTCAGTCTCTGTAAAGGTATCCAGGGTCGTTAACTCCGCTCCTAACTTGTCTCTGTACACCACGTATTTATGTGAGGCTTGTTTCCAAGTGACGTCACATAATGTGATAACATATGGCCTTACAAGGCCTCGCTACTTTTTCATGAGAAAATGGAGAAGCTAGCTTCTAGCCAAAATTAGCCTTGGCTAATGTGTAGATTTATCTTGGAGCACTGTGATGGCAGTACATGCTCAAAAATACAGCCTCCGTTAATATAGTCGAGTACATACCTAAGGTATGAAATATATGTATACAGACCACCAAATTATCTCCATATCATGATACATTGAAATAGTTTTTATGATGTTATCAAAGACACTCATCATTACCTCAGATTACACGGTGACTAATATATGAGGTAGTTGCTTTATATAAACTTAAAAATTATATGTTATCGTTAAAGTAATAAATTATTTATCATGCATAGTGACCAGTTATCTCCAAAGTAACCGATATTTGTGGTTAATGTGATTAAATACATGTTATTCACTATTTTAACCGGTTAATTTACATAACAACAAAACCTGTTTGGTTAAAGTGATAAATTATATTATTCTGAAGGTTAGGTTAGGTTATATTAGGTTAGGTTAGTCCAGGCTAGGTTAGGTTATGTTCGGTTAAATTAGCCGAAGTGATTCCATATCAAGATAGCACCACAAGTCCACACTCAATGAAAGCTGGACTTTAATTTATAATTACAGGTTCAAACATGTATAAATGTGAGAATTATCACTTTAATAATAGGGTGCTGGTTATTATATATAATAACATATAATGTGAATAATTTGACAAAAATATTAAATATTAACACACTCACCAGAACCTTACTCACATCAGGTAGTTATGTGTATTAACCTTATTTATCTAATTAACAAAAACATATATACATATATATAAACAATAGTTTGATATATTATATATTTTTTTAAATAGCAATAATATATAGAGACCCACATTGGTGCACACGCGAGGTAGAGTTCAAGCTTCTGTAATTTAATTCTTTTATTTTTTATCTCTTTGATGTATCTCATGCACTTTCTTAACTGACTGATTATTTCAGCAAACGAGAGTTTCTATCAACGAGAGCGAAAGGTCCTACCAATTTAAACGGGAAAGGTATATTCAGAGTTCCAGGAATCATTTACATGCCACAATCAACAGGGGACTGACAGCTTTACCTCCCTTCCAGAGGAAGTTGTGCTACGGATTGTTGTCGCTCAAGAAAAATCAGTTGACTCCACCTGGGTTTGAACTGTTTCCTTTAGTTCTGTTTGCCGGAGAAGGTTTGGTCGTGGCTCAAACATGAATCTGCGTACTAGGAGTGTTTCATTCTTAAGGAGGGATAGTAGAAATTAGGGTGCGAGGTAAAAGCAGTATCTTGGCAATTTCTACCCCAAAAATATGTTTTTATCAAACTAATTAAATAAAATATTTCTCCAATAGAAATATAGAATTTAATTTCTTCACACAATAATCACAACGGTTCTTGAGTATCTGTGAATATTTTTATAAATATAATCATTAAGTATACTATGAATATGAAAATTTAAAAAAATTTAGATGATAATGTCTCTTTAATTTTTTGGGTGCCAAATACTAGAATCCATATCATGAATGTAGTTCAGTATATTTGTGCTACATGTGCTATACAAACATAACTATCCTGCCATTTATCCCACAGTGATACATGAGCCTCGTGAGGAGTTCTAGCGTGCCTAAAATCCATTCCTTCTTAACCACGCCTATCACAACTTCTAAGTAGCCGTGTGTTAGTCCATCTGTGAAACAAGGACCTATCTATCTACTTGGTTCTAATTCACACCTATGATGCTATAAAAGAAACAAATTACAATAATAAAATAAAACACGTGACGAAGCGAAAAATTCCTATACACTGTAATTTAAACAAAAATCACTCAATCCTACCATGCATGATGTGAAAATTGCAGACATAATTATATTTTATAATTTTAATGTATGGAACAAAACATTAGATTTTAGTATATATTATTTACTTCACAATAGTTTAATTACTATTACAGAATATATTAATTTTTAACGTTAATTTAACAACACACAAGTGCCATTGAATTTAGATATTTGGATATCCATATTCAAGAGCGTTGAAACAAAATCAGGATAAAAAGGTTTTTAATCACAGTTCAAAATTTTATTTTGAACTTAATATTAAACGATTTGATGTTAAACTTGTTTATATCACTTTTATAGTAAAAATTACCTATTATATATATATATATATACCCGCCTTGGTGGCGTAGTTAGCTAACGCGCTGTCGTGTTGAGCTCAACTGCTTAGGACCGAGAGATCGAGGTTCAAATCTCAGCCGGGTGAACTGGGGGTGGTTTTTCCTAAATGGTTTTCCACTCTCCCTCTACGCAAATGCGTGTTCACTTCTTCTAATAAAACCTTCCCAATTCCTAATCCACTAGCGTAATTAGTACTTAAGCGTATAAACCGAATGGGTAGTAAGACGCGGTGCTAAATATTAAATATATTTTATATATAAATTTGTTTAGCAAATATAGCTTAGGGGTTGGTAGAAGATAAAACATATTGGCTTCATTTCACCTCTTGACACTCTCTCATCGGTTCCAATATAAACATATTGGCTTCATCTCACGGTTTGACACTCTCACATCGGTTCCAATATAAACATATTGGCTTCATCTCACGGTTTGACACTCTCACATCGGTTCCAATATAAAACATATTGGTTTCATCTCACATCTTGACACTCTCTCATCGGTTCCAAGATAAAATATATTGGCTTCATCTCACGGCTTGACACTCTCACATCGGTTCCAATATAAACATATTGGCTTCATCTCATCTCCTGACACTCTCTCATCGGTTCCAAGATAAAACATATTGGCTTCATCTCACATCTTGACACTCTCTCATCGGTTCCAATATAAACATATTGGCTTCATCTCACGGCTTGACACTCTCACATCGGTTCCAATATAAACATATTGGCTTCATCTCACCGCTTGACACTCTCACATCGGTTCCAATATAAAACATATTGGCTTCATCTCACCTCTTGACACTCTCTTATCGGTTCCAAGATAAAACAATGAATCAGATGAGATATTAGATATCTGGCCATACTAGTTAATAACTTCAACAAAACTATTTCTGGAGAATAGCGAATATTAACTCTTAACTTTTAGTAATCACCCGAAAATAATTAACTTTTTAATAGTAAAATATTATTTTTATCTTTACCCTCCCATTGGGCTCCAAAAAGAATGTGGATCACAACAATAAGCTCCTATGTGTTAAGAAAAACTAATTATTTAATATAAATTGTAACTTCCTGTTTAGACCAATATATAAGAGAAAGGTGAAAACAAAGGTAGTCAAGACAACTCAATTAAAACGTCAAATAAACTTAAATAGGTAGGCTACATGAAAATATTACTTTATTTATTTAAAAGTAAGTAATACATCCACTAGAACATATGTATAATAATTGTAATTAATTTTGGCTAGATATAGGAGAAATAAAGTATTTAACATAAATACATATTTCAATTTTAAAGGTTTCTTTGACAAATAATACGTATATAATATAATATAATATAATATACGTATACGTAGTACTAGGATGTTTAAATATTATAACAGAAGTATTTTGTCATTTAATTCATCTAATATAAAAATGAAATATTAAATGTCTTAAGATCACATATAAAAATTGCTGGTAAATATTAACTAATTATTTTCAAATTGTAGGTAACTGAAACCCATTCTTTTAGAAATTCATTAAATGAAATCCATTTGATAGATAACACATAATCTGTTTCAAGGGATGTAAAACTCTCTATGGGTGTGAAACGTGGTGTCTTACCTTAGATGATGAAAACAAATTTAGAGTTTTCGAAAATCTTGGTGCTTATGAATAAATTTAGTCAAAAATGTACAAAGCTACTGGGGAGTGTAGAAGGCTACATAAGGATAATATATACACTACACTCATCACAAAACATTGTTAGGATATTCGAGTCTCGAAGATTAAAGTGGGCAGGACATGCGGTGCAAGAGGGAGATTCTAGAACCTTCTTCAGGATACTGACTGGCAAACCCAATAGAAAGAGACCATTGGTAAGATCTAGACGCAGTTAGGTGTATATATAATTATGGTAGACCTTAAATAAATAGATTGTAATGAAGGGTACTAGATATAACTAACTAGCTCACGATAAAGATAGGGTGTAATGAGAGGGACTGGTTAGAACAATCTCAAGATAGGGATAAGGTGTAATGAGGGGGACTGGATATAACTAGCTCAAGATAGATAGGGTGTAATTAGTTAGACTATATATAACTAGCACAAGATAGAGATAGGGTGTATTGTAAGTGAGTATCAACCATCCCTTAGCCATGTCAAAAACAATCGTATAATATATTATATATACATCATATGATACATAAAATATATATTTAGCACTGTGTCCTACCCCCGCTACTGGTTTTGTACATATTGCTTATGATAGTTATTAAAATATCTTAATGAATATAAATGTAGTTGAAAGGTAAGAAAAATTGGTTTTATAATTAATTGGGAGTTACAGGTTTTCACATATTACCAGAACATACGACGACCATCCAGTTATTTTTAGGTGCGTTTGACATATCAATTATTGATTTATCTCTGGGTTTTTTTTTTCGTTGAATAAGTAAAACCTCATCAAAAACCGTCGTCCAGCGCTATCATCATT
This sequence comes from Timema monikensis, assembly GCA_902151445.1. Taxonomy (NCBI): domain Eukaryota; kingdom Metazoa; phylum Arthropoda; class Insecta; order Phasmatodea; family Timematidae; genus Timema; species Timema monikensis. Next base: position 27,381 of record CABFVZ010000908.1, read on the forward strand.
TATAAAAGATATTCTGTCGTTCCCAGATATTCATTTAAATACAAATGAGAGAGTGACACAAACACGGGTATTGAACCCAGGACACGCTTGCTTAAAGACTTCTGAGTTAAACTCCCTTTAAAAAGTGCCATATGCATTATTTAAGCAAAATTTTCTGAGGCTCATATCCAAATAAAACACTTTCATAACTGTTGATTTATGTAAGTTATATATTTTAATATTAAAAAAAAATGTGTGGAATGCCAAGTCGCCACCGTGGTTCGGATTCCACGTTAAACTGTAGGTCCTTCATTTCATCTCACAATCACCCTACCATTACACATTAGCGTAAGTGCGTATAACCCGAACGGGTAGTAAGACGTGGTGCTAATAATAATAATAAATATTAAAAAAACAATTAAACATGATGTAAGGGATGATTTGGAATACAATTAACAATAACGTTTTGGTTTGAGATTAGAATGTACTTAAAGAAATAAATAATAACCTTAACGTCATTTTGTAATCCACCCTTCAAGAACAAATTAAAATTAATATAAGAACGTGATTAGAGCTAATCGCTAAAACAGTATTTGGCGTTTGCTACACATATTTTGAATGTATGTTTTCATATTTATCGTGCATAATGCTCATAAATCAGTTAAAATGTTCTTAAATTTAAAAGGTGAGATAAGTTCCACTGAATCATTCAGCCGCACATATAGTAACACACATTTGAATATATATAATTATATATATATATACATATTTACTTTTCATATAATTATATATATATATATATATATATATACATATTTACTTTATACATATTTACTTTGTTTATATGTAGACATAGTAAAAATGTGTATATTTGAGTAAATATGTTTATATATGTGTTAGTTTAAGTATGTCTCAATAATTCTGTTTTATTTTATATATGTATATGTATGTATATTATATGTATGGTATCGTAAATGATCGAAGACTAGTAAATCTTAACATTACCAGTATTTGGTGATAGAATTCGAAAATATCTTATAAAATGTTTACAATTTTATTTCTAACTGGTATCATGGCTGAATTCCAGCATTTATCAACATGTTTTAGTTAAAAAAATCATAATTATGATTTTAATTGATAAAATGTGTCAAGCTTATAACCAAAATGGGCAGTAAGATGTGGTGCTAAAAAGGAAATGAAATGTTTTATTTAAGTTATCTATTTTTATTTTACCGCCAAGCATTATAATTCCACTATGTAAGGTTATTTAATGCTAGGTCAGCTTAGGTTATATTATATTGGTTAAGCTATGTTGGGTTAGGTTACGAAAGGTTAACGTTGAGAGTTGTTCAAAGCTAAATGTAGTCATCAGTTGCTCCATCCTACTCTATTCTGCAGGCTCAAACATGTTCTTAACCCACAAAAACGGTACCACACATTTCTTGTGTTTTAAATGTTAAAAATCTACTTATTTTAATGTTTATAAATTGTAAAAATATAAATAATCTGCTTGCAAGCTCATATTTATTCAAATAAATAATTGTGTTTGGTTTAAAAGCTAGTTTTCAAATGAAAGAGTTAAATATAGTCTTTGTTTTAGTACAAAATTGAAAACAAAATTAAATTTCGAGTGTGTCAACAAATTATAATATATTTTAATCGCAGAATAGAAATGTTGTTGTCCATGCAATGAGTATTAAATTTTATATTATTAATAATTATTTAAGAAAAACAATTGAGCAACTAAATACAATTTAAAAAAAATTAATATAATATTTATTATTCGTCCAGGTCCAAATCAAGCATACGATATTTCATTCTCACTTAGTCCTTTAAAATGAAAACAAAAAATACATGGAAAAATAAAAATGGAACTCTTGTTGGTTGATTTTTCTCATATATTCTTTCATATTTAATAATTATATTTGTATAAAATATTTTTATTAGCGGTCCAAATTGAGTATAAATAACTAATTTAAATTTTTATGGCGATATTAAGAGGATCCTATTGACCAAAAAATAAATATTTTAATATCACGCAAGAGATCAATTTTTGGCATAACATCTGTAGCTAAATCATCTTCAAATTACATAAAACGATTTTGTATATCGACAAAAGTGGGGGGAGAAATCTAATCAATCAACAGTCATATACTAAAACCAACAAAATAATATATTTAAATTGTTGGCTGTATATTAAATATCAGAGGAATATTTTTTAAATAAAATTGGCCACATAGTATGATTTTGATTTGAAGCTAATTTATTTTTACTTGATAAGCTGATTTAAAAAAAATAATTAAACATAATTCACTAACCCTCAACAGAGAACAAAGCTTTTACGTGGTTTTATGTGTGTTCAAAAATAATAATAAATACCTCAATAAATATTATATTTATTAAATTTTTCCTTTAATATTACTCGTGCTTTAATAACTTCTACATATTATACATTATCTTAAAACCTAAGATTTTATATTTAGTGTAATATTAGTAATTTAGTATAGTAAACCATGACCTATATACAATATTTGTATGATAGAGTGGATAGATAAATCTTAGAAAGCGATGGAGGAGGTTGAAGTGGGAAGAGGAGTTGTAATGAGAGTGAAACTCATGTTTAGATGTACAGAGGGAGGAGGGAGTGGTTCCAAATAATAAATGAAGGGGAAAAGGAGGGTGCCCTCTCTAATTACACTTTGTACTGGAAAGTGAAATAGTCACGGACAAAGTGACAGGAACCACTACATAAATGGAATGAGGAAGTGAAAATGTGCCAAATATTGTTTAACATAACGAACTGTAAAGTGACGTAATGACAAGGAAGAGGATAAAGCTATAAAGTTGGATGAAGTAGAGCTGAGGAAATTACAGAACCTAAAATATCTTGTAAGCTTGATTGGGGCTAAGGTGGAAGTAGAGAGGATGTAATGATAAGAAGACAGCAGGGAAAGATATTATATAGGTGTGTGAGAGACCTGCTATGGAGAGTTGTTCTATAGGTGTGTGAGAGACCTGCTATGGAGAGTTGTTCTATAGGTGTGTGAGAGACCTGCTATGGAGAGTTGTTCTATAGGTGTGTGAGAGACCTGCTATGGAGAGTTGTTCTATAGGTGTGTGAGAGACCTGCTATGGAGAGTTGTTCTATAGGTGTGTGAGAGACCTGCTATGGAGAGTTGTTCTATAGGTGTGTGAGAGACCTGCTATGGAGAGTTGTTCTATAGGTGTGTGAGAGACCTGCTATGGAGAGTTGTTCTATAGGTGTGTGAGAGACCTGCTATGGAGAGTTGTTCTATAGGTGTGTGAGAGACCTGCTATGGAGAGTTGTTCTATAGGTGTGTGAGAGACCTGCTATGGAGAGTTGTTCTATAGGTGTGTGAGAGACCTGCTATGGAGAGTTGTTCTATAGGTGTGTGAGAGACCTGCTATGGAGAGTTGTTCTATAGGTGTGTGAGAGACCTGCTATGGAGAGTTGTTCTATAGGTGTGTGAGAGACCTGCTATGGAGAGTTGTTCTATAGGTGTGTGAGAGACCTGCTATGGAGAGTTGTTCTATAGGTGTGTGAGAGACCTGCTATGGAGAGTTGTTCTATAGGTGTGTGAGAGACCTGCTATGGAGAGTTGTTCTATAGGTGTGTGAGAGACCTGCTATGGAGAGTTGTTCTATAGGTGTGTGAGAGACCTGCTATGGAGAGTTGTTCTATAGGTGTGTGAGAGACCTGCTATGGAGAGTTGTTCTATAGGTGTGTGAGAGACCTGCTATGGAGAGTTGTTCTATAGGTGTGTGAGAGACCTGCTATGGAGAGTTGTTCTATAGGTGTGTGAGAGACCTGCTATGGAGAGTTGTTCTATAGGTGTGTGAGAGACCTGCTATGGAGAGTTGTTCTATAGGTGTGTGAGAGACCTGCTATGGAGAGTTGTTCTATAGGTGTGTGAGAGACCTGCTATGGAGAGTTGTTCTATAGGTGTGTGAGAGACCTGCTATGGAGAGTTGTTCTATAGGTGTGTAAGAGACCTGCTATGGAGAGTTGTTCTATAGGTGTGTAAGAGACCAGCTATGGAGAGTTGTTCTATAGGTGTGTAAGAGACCTGCTATGGAGAAGGGAAGTGCCCTTGAAGTGTAAGGAAGTGTTGTACAGGGCGTACTTTGTACCCATTGTCACATATGCAGTACAAACATGAACGATGAATGTAAGAGAGACTAGGAGAGTATGTTAGCTGTCACAAGGAGAAACAAAACAATGAATGAAGTTATCCAGGAAAGAGTTGGGGTACAGGGATTCCATGAGATAGTAGAGGAAGTAAGGCTGAGATGGTATGGACATGTAATGAGGATGGAGAAGGAGAGAATGTCAACGAAAATTATGTAAATTAAGTATGTAGGAAAAAGACCACAATGGAGTTCAAGAAAGAGATAGGAAGAGTAGATAACGTAAATTGTGCAAGTAAGAGAAATATAAATGAGCAATTAAAGGAGGTATATAAATGGACGGAGGCATATTACTCATCTTACCTGCCCCCAAGCTAGAAACAGTTGATGATGAAGAGAAGCACGCATGACAATATCATCCTGTGAACAAGTGACATTTTTGCATCCAATAGTTTAATTTATTTTGTAACTGTGTGCCCATACATTCATATCTTTGTGACTTAGGGGGCGTATGATGTGTGGGGCCCTAGACCCCGCCATGTTTAAACCATTCCCGAGGCTAAACACGCACTCACTGATGTGTGCCGGAGGAACCAGTAGCCAGGCCAGGATTATGGGGATGATATGGAGATTGCGTGTTCTCTTTACGCGGAGGTTCATTAGTTCTTTTAATTGGACCGCATATGAAACAAAGACATGGACCGTGTTTTTATTATTTATTTCTCTGTGATAGTACGAAAAAAAACCTTGAATGGACAAGAAACATTGGCATTGTGTGTGTAGAATAACAAAGCGACAGACAGATATAACAAAACAACAACTTTCAGGGAGATTATATATTTCCCCATCGCACATTTAAAGTAGATATTTATATAAAATAACATTTTAACTATTATAGAACTTCAATTATCACCTGGATTTGTTTTTATCCTTAGTTTATGTAAATAGAGATCTGTTTAGTTATATATATTTTAATTCTAGTACTATAAAAAAACTATCTATGCATCAATAAATTGAGGATAACCAGAGAAAATGTAGCCATATTAAAGAAAAAGGAGTTTGAGTAAACAACTACTATGAAACTCATATTTAAAACCACTTTATGAGCGCCTTAAATTTGTGTCAAATTGGATCTTTATGGATGAAAGACCCATTAAAACACAACTAGAGTTTAGATAATCAGTGTAGGTAGAATGAAACAAAACATCTAATTAATAAGATCGTAAATTCATTAGTAGAACATTAGTTTAATGTATACATATATATTATTTTATAGTGTTTTATTTTATTTAAAATCCTCCAATCAAATTAGGTTTAAGATGTGTACCTATCATACTTTAGTTTAGTTGTTTAGTGCTGATAGGAATGTATTTATGTGTACTTATAGCCCAATACAAATTTGATCTAGGAAATGGTAAGTGGTTCATGGCTGTAGATAAACTTTTTTCGCCTTGGTGCAGATAAAATTGTTGACTTGTTTTTAACTTCCCTTCTACTTTATGGCTGTGTTTCTTGCTAAGAAGAAGGTCTTTGTTGTAAGGTGTTATATTGGTGACTGAGTATTAAGAAATCCACCCCCATCTTTGTTTTCTTTGAAATCGGGCCCTGTAGTCGGTAGCTATGGATCATATATCGATGTTAATGGTTATGGAAAAACATATTTTAAAGTTTAGGGATATTAGTTCGAGTCCCAGGTGAGGTGTCACCTTTTCACTAAGGTTCGTTTTTCGAAATTGATTTTAAGGATACTTTGAAACTATTATTCTTATGGGAGGAAAAACGTTAGGCTGAATGTGAAAGTTTAAATTAAAGAATAAGGATATATTAAGATTTGTTCATCTCCAGCGAGTGTTTATGTATTTTTATTTTATGCAAAATTAACGCAATAAATCACGTGACCACTGTTGTAAGTAACTTTAAGACAAATAAATATAAAAAGAAGAAACTTTGTGTATTTATTTAGTGAAACTTCACCTTGGGTATTAAAAATTATATATTATTTTTGCAAGCCTGATGCCTTAAGCTATTGAACCACTTATAAATTGGCTGTTAATAGTAGTTAGAAGATATAAAGCTTTATATTTTCATAGTAACTTATTAAAATATATTATATTATGAGAAACCTTGGTGTACTTTTCCTTATATACATCCAATCAATGCCTGATACATTAGACAATTAGACAACAATACCACCAATCAAGGTACCATTTTTATACATAGTAGAACGTTGTTGGAAATACATTTATATAAATTATAAATTGGCCAGCAATGAAAATATTTTAAATATGGAGCTAGTGTTAATTCAACATCAATATCTCCGATGGCAACGCCCTCCAATTCAGTTGCATCTCCAATAACAATGGTAACAGGTTCTTCAAGATGCGTCAGGTGTGAAAACCACTCTCTATGTGAAGTCATATGCTGCGATGCACCACAGTCCTGAATCCAGACGTTACATTTATATTGTTTCTGCTTGGCGTGTTTCATCTCTGCACTTGACAAACCAATTGTCAACAAGGATGGTCTATTGCTGCTTGATGTTGTTTTCTTCTGATCGCTCTGTGGACAATCTTTTGCGAAATGTCCTTTTGTTCCGCATGTATTGCACGGATACAGTTTCTTGCAATGCTCAGTATATTTC
>CABFVZ010000908.1:34798-98430 GCA_902151445.1 Timema monikensis
AGAAAAAAGATCCAGCCATATATTATCCTTCATCATTAAAACATTCATATATCACATAATATTTGTATTAATAAATTAGCGAAAATGTCCCTGGATAAAAATCAAAACAGACATATAAAAAGTTAGCAAATGTAAACAATCAAAGTATTGAGTATTGAAATAAAGATGTTTATAAATAAAGTTTATAAATAATAAGATGTCTAAATTCCAAAATAAGCGATGTTACGAAGTCTTAACATGAATTGGGTTCCCTTGCTCCTTGGTTGGCATCGGCGTAGGAGCAAGGGAACCCAATTCATGTTAAGACTTCGTAACATCGCTTATTTTGGAATTTAGACATCTTATTATTTATAAACTTTATTTCTAAACATCTTTATTTCAATACTCAATACTTTGATTGTTTACATTTGCTAACTTTTTATATGTCTGTTTTGATTTTTATCCAGGGACATTTTCGCTAATTTATTAATATAAATATTATGTGATATATGAATGTTTTAATGATGAAGGATAATATATGGCTGGATCTTTTTTCTTTTTTCTTTTAATTAAAATATTTTAACTTATATTTTAGAAAATACATACTAAGCTTATGGTTTCTCTAATACTTTGATAGTATATTCTTATTTTAATAATATTGTTTTGGTGTTTAACTTATTTTATTATATGACCTGCCACATTTGTAATCTTAGTTTTAAAGGTTCGAAGTCTTAACTACAAAAAAAAATAAACTAGATCAGTTAGCTTTTCTCGATATTCTATAAAAATAAGAATATTTATAATATCATATGCATAATTAATTTTTCTACATAACACCGGGACAAATATTACTTACTCAAGCTATTGCTCTATGAGCTCTTAAGTTCATTCACACATTTAGAAAAGTACGCCGCCTATCCTTATCTTGAGCCAGCTATATCCAGTCTATCTCATTACACCCTATATTATTCAGGTCTATCCAAACGGTAGCCTAGTATCTGCGTCTTGTCTTTCCAATGGTCTGTTCCCATTGGGTTTTCCAGTCAGTACACTGACCAAGGTTCTAGAATCTCCCATTCTTGCTGCATGTCCCAACGTAATATACGAGATTTGACTGGCCTAACAATGTTGAAATAAAAATATTATTTGCTCAGATTAATATAGATATCGTGAGACAAATCAGTTCTTATGAATAAATAGCACTTGCTAAAAGAAAGTAAATATAAATATTAAAAGTGTGTAAAAACTTCTAATAGCTAGTTAGGCTAGCTTAATCTTGGAAAACTAAGCTTCTAAACTAAAAACGATTTATGTATTAATGAGTTAAAAGGAAATTCCTGTTTTAAATTCACAGTAAATTCATGTAAAGTCCTTAATATCCTCTAATATTAAACGTTTAGATATTTTATTATGTTAACAAATTTATACTTTATTCATGAATAGGCTACAAATTAACTAATTTCTTCTAAGATTAAAGAAATCAATTTTACAAAATTGTTTTATAAGAAAACATCAATATAACGAATTTTGAATAAATTTATTTCAATATAATAATATGTAATGGATTACTCTCATATTACATTATTTAACCTTCTGTGACTGGCGCTGTTGCATTTTCGAACAAGCTCCAAATATTCCCTAGTTAGTTACTGCTGCGTAGTATAATGTCATCAAACATCCTAAGAAAATATATTTTCTGAGATATAACTGGCACCATGCTGGAGTGTTGTTAATACGCAATGGTGCCAGTCATTACGGCATACGTATAGCTGATTGCTGCTATATGTTTAAAATAAAATATTACAGAAATAATTTAGAAGTAAGTAACCAGTTGTTTTGTAATATTGTAAAATATAAAATAATGCCTCACAAAATTATTTATTTAAAAAAATAATATGCTATGTTTTTGTAACAATTAATAATAATTGCAATTTTTTGGGGGTTATAACTTTAAAAAAATATTAAAATATGTATTTAATAATATTACTTCAATAATAAAACTATGTATGAAAGTTTGTGTTTTTGTTTATCATATAGAACATCATAAGATGTTACAAAAATGCAACGGTGCCAGTCCTCGTGTTATATTTTTAGCGCCAGTCCCCGAATGTATAATATTCAGCCGATGAGCCAAATCAACAGATTGCAATGCGGCTCAATTTTAGATTTCCTTTTACCTTGTTAGCCTTTGAGCACATGAATTCAAATTGGCTAAATTTGCATCAATATAAAATTGCGAGGCAAACTAATCGTTAGTATTCATTTAAATTATGTGGATTTTTATCAATAATAGCACCCATGTTGTCAGTAGAACAGTGATTGACATGCAGGGAGCCTAGTCATCTCGAGCAAGGAGTTTGTGGACAACACAAACCAGTGCTATAAAACCAACCCGAACGAGGGGCTAACAAAAAGAATGAGAGAAGGGGGTTATTCCAGTTTCACTAAGAAATGGGGTCAACTTGCGAGGAAAATTGCAATCTTCGATCTGATGCGAGAACATGCCTTTAAGGTGGGGATGCCGAAAAAGCGAGAAAATAGAAGGGTTTTTGCACTTTTTATAACAAAACATTCAATTTGTCAAATTATATATAATATTGCTTATAATAAATACATATAAAGTTTAATTATATTTACAATATGACCTCAATAGTTGTTTAATATCGGTAAATCGTGTGCTAGAATTTCATGAGAACTTTCCCTCTTAATTTAAAAAGTTATTTGAATAGTTCCAATATGTTCACAACAGGTCTTCAACAATAGTTTATTTTATCATGTAAGGAAAATTAAGCTCTTGGGTTTTTATAGAAGAAATATTGGACTTGGTTTTAACAAAAAATATTTTGCTATAAAAACTTCAAACATTGAACTCTTTTCTTGTTCCCTTCATCCGTACCCTAAATTATGTTATATAACAATGTTTACACTATTTAACAAAACATCTGGTAAAACAATGTGGTTTTGTAAATTGTTATATTTGAGTGTTGTATAACATTTATATAATGGTTCTTATAAAATATACAAAAACAACTTAAAACTGTTCAACCATTTCTAACCGTCTTATCTAGTCCTCATCAGGTCATCTAGAATCTTGTTTAACTTGCATTTATTTTAGCTTTATGAAAAATAAAATTATGTTTCGACGCACTGTAGAGGCTCTCTCTTTTATCCGTAAATTGAGATGTTTACTAAAAACTGTCAATATTTATGAAACAAGTAATATACATTGTTGCGGAAACGTCGAGGAAGGTTTCTCATAATATATATATTTTAATCAGTGCCTATGAAATTATAGAGCTTTATATTTTATAATTATTACTAACAGCCAACTCAAAAGTGGTTCAAAAACTTAACGCATCAGGCTTGCTAAATATATCTATTTTTAAATACACTAAATGACTAAGCATAGTTTCTTTATATTTCTGTGTCCATCATAAAGCATAGCAAAAAATTTTAATATTCAAGGACTTATTAAATACATATATTTGCTGTTAGCCCAGTAAAACAATCAGTTTTCTAGAAAAATATTTTGTTAAAAATATTTTTATTTCTAATAATACCACAACAGTACAATGCTAAGTTATTTTGTAGCTCAAAATGTTGCAGAGATATTATCAAAATTTGAGGTTTTTACTTAAATAAAATATCTTTACCATCATTTTCTTGGTAAAACAAGAAAAGCCATATTATTTGCGATGTTCATATTATTATTACTAATAGCACCTCGTCTTACTACCCGTTCGGGTTATACGCACTTACGCTAATGTGTAATGGTAGGGTGATTGTGAGATGAAAGACCTACAGTTTAACGTGGGATCCGAACCACGGTGGCGGCCTGGCATTCCCCACATTCACAAGATGTCTTGTCAGAGGTGAAGTAAGGGTTTGGTAATCAGATAAATCTGTGCCGGGACCGAGGATTAAACCCCGGACCCCCAGCATAGAAGTCTGACACCTTACCCCTAGACTACCAGGTCACCTTTTGCGATGTTAAACGATGTCTTGAAACAAAATGTAATCATTATAATGGATTTAGAGAAAATCTATTCTTTCCCTTTTTGCCCTGCATTAAACTACCCTTGGACTTAGGGCTGTACATTTAATTCCAAAAATTCCTCTGTGGAAACTTATGGAAGCCCTTAGTTAATTACAAGTTTTGGCCTGATCAGTAAAAGGTGTGCGGCTCTACGCAGATAAACTGGTAGACAGTCAGACGGCATCGCGTAAACACTTTTCGGTTTCAGTGGGCTTTGAAACATTGACCTTTATTAAAATCTCGACTTTTTTATACCATCACAATAAATATCTCGCCGAGGGATCTGATAATAACTAAAAAGGGTCAAAGATTATCTTGCATCAGTACTCGCAAGAGCTAAATATTGTGCTAGTGATTTTCAACGTGATGTTGGCTGGGAACTTAGAACGGATGGCAGTTTTAGGAACTTTGATCGGATGAAAAGTCTGGACTTTGAAAATCTAATTAATTTGATTGGGTATTTAGTAGAGAGAGAAAACTGTTTTGCTCTCTCCATCCACGGGGTGGAGGGAACAGTGTAGCCAACTTGTTCGATATTGGAAACATTCCTGTACCATTGCAGAATGTTACAAAACTAAAGTTACATAAATTTATTTGATCTTTACAGACACTAAACGGGAAACTTAGAACTTGTTGAAAAACACGAAAACTGTAATAAAATATCAATACAACTCTTTCATTTGATTTCATAACTAGTTGTATTATTATACAACACAACGTTTTGAAAATTGGTACATATTTGAAACGCACCTTTATACTAGTCACAGCCTTAGATTAGCTCGTAGGTAGACCTAGTGTTTTTATGTAGTTTTTTTAATATCGCCATTTGGGTTGTATGGCTAGAAATAGTGTTAGATGTAGTTTAAAAAATAAAACTAACAGGTTATTTGTATAGAGAACTAGCAGTTAATAAACAAGAAAAATAAAAATATTACATTTTACATCAGCAATAAATAATAGCTCTCATTTACTTACATTAAATCAGTGGACGTGAACTAGAATATTCTTATCATGATACACATTACACAGGTCCTTTAAAGTATAACTGTCAAATTTCTAATTTAAAAACTATATGACTCAATTCAATGTAGAAAATGTTTGAAATGTTGAAAGTAAATTGTGAATAATAAATATATTTTGGTCAGGGATTTAATCCTGGCCGTGTACTCTGGTCTAGCGAGGGGTCTGTCGAGATTTAATCCTGGCCATGTATTCCGGTCTAGCAAGGGGTCTGTCGGACTATAATCCTGGCGGTGTATTCTGGTCTAGCGAGGGGTCTGTCGAGATTTAATCCTGGCCATGTATTCCGGTCTAGCAAGGGGTCTGTCGGACTATAATCCTGGCCATGTATTCCGGTCTAGCAAGGGGTCTGTCGGACTATAATCCTGGCCGTGTATTCTGGTCTAGCGAGGGGTCTGTTGGACTATAATCCTGGCGGTGTATTCTGGTATAGCGAGGGGTCTGTCGGACTATAATCCTGGCGGTGTATTCTGGTCTAGCGAGGGGTCTATCGGACTATAATCCTGGCCGTGCATTCTGGTCTAGCAAGGGGTCTGTCGGACTATAATCCTGGCCGTGTATTCTGGTATAGCGAAGGGTCTGTCGGACTATAATCCTGGCGGTGTATTCTGAGGATGGATTTTTCTAAATATGTTTACCCTTGCCTTCCGCACAAATGTGGACACATTTCCCTTAAATTTCTATCTTCCTCATTCTTACCCGAAAGTGTGATAAAAATTAATATCTCCTAAAGGGGTGGTAAGTATAGGTGAAAAAAATAGAACTACAGGAATAAGACATAGACACAATATAATTATTTGTAACCAAACATTAAGTGAAGATTATTTGTGAACCAGGCTGGATGTAAGTTCAATTTATGTTTTTTTAACCATCTAAATTTTATCTTTAGCTAGGATATATTCAAAAAATGTTCATAGAAATATCAAAATTTTTTCTATTTGCCTATATTTTAAATATATTTGACAAATAATGCAAGTGAAAATATATTATTTACAGAAATTTGATAAAATTTACAGGTGAACTTCTATTATTTGAATATATTTAAAAAAAAGTATAACTGAATACCTTTTACAAAACTAATAATTTAAAATATTATATTACAAAAATTAATTTTACAAACTTAATAATCAAACGTATATTATTTAAGTACATTTTAAAAATTTGATAAGGGAAAATTTATTATTTAAATATATTTAATAAAATTTAAAAATAAATATATATTAATTAAATAAATTTAACAAGATTTATATGTTTATCTTTATTATTATTTAAATACATGTGACAAATTCTAAAAGTGAAAATATATTGCTTGGATAAATTTGACCAGCTTTAGATGAGGACATCTATTATTTAAATACATTTATTAGAGTTTAAAATTGGACATCTCTTTTTACCTCCACAGAAAATCAAATTAAAGATTTGTTTTTGTTGATATTTGTTGTCATCGATAATCCATCTAACAGTAAACGTTGACTTACCGTATAATCTAATTAGATTGGTGGATAATGGTTCTCTATTGATCCAATGTCGGTGTAGCAGATATGATGATGTATCACCGTTGGAACTTGGTGGAAGCGACAGCAATTTCCTCGTTTAATTTAGCCTCAAGAGCGACAGCGTACAAATGCCAGTAAGAAACAGACGTCACACTACAACTGTGTAGTTAACAAATTACGTGAACCACCTATAAATCAATGTTAGGAATACATAGATAGAAATTTAATATTTACTTATAAAATATATTTTGATTGAACATTCAAATATGTCTTTGATCTAGTTATTTTGTTATAAGGACTGTGTAAAACTTTCAATAATATATATAGCCCTTATAATATACAATTTTACAGTTCCAATAATATATAATTATATAGTTCTTATAATATATGTATATATTCATTTCCCTTTATTAAAGTGTTAGTCAACAGTAGATATCTCTAGTATGCTAGCATATTTTAATATTAATGATAAAAATAATAACATACTTAAAAATTAAATTGACATTATGTTTGGATTTTTTTTTATATGTCGATTAATGAGGACCTACTGTTGCCAAAGAAAGCAAAGCTTGAAAACACGATTTGCCCTGTGATTTGGCGCACCATCTTGCATGAAAATTCCATCACCTGTTGGGAACCATTCACTCATCATAGGTACCACACACGTTTATACCATCTCCCTATATTGTTCAACAATCACGTTTCCCTGATATATATGAATTTTACCAGTCCCATAAATTGAAATCCTTCTCCAAATCATAATTTTAGTGAGATGATTTATATTTTGCACTACACACTCCTTCCTGAAAACCTCTCCTGGCCCTCTTCTTACGTACTGAGGGTTTTCTTCAACAGCAGAGATAATCATCTCGTCACTGAAAAATACCTGAAACAAGTATTTTCTTTATTCGCTTGACAATAAGCAAATTAATGAAAACGCAAAATGAATATTACTTCAAAACTTGTGTTATAGTAATGATAATTTTACTTTTAATACACTTTTGTACTTTATTTACCTTTCTCCAGTCTTCAGATATCCAGTCCTTGTGTGACATGACCCAATTACGGCTTTTTTTTATCATGGCAGGTGTCAGCTTTTGCTTTTTCGAGGTATTTTTGTTTTTAATCCTTCTTCGGAAAGCCTAAATTGGATAGTGCTAGCAGATATCTCTTGTCCATGTTCGCGAGCAACCACCTGAAGCTGAGTTGATGTCATGCTTATTTTGTATGCTGTTCTAGAAACAAAATTCTCTTTAAAATGAGTGATATCACGTGTTTTCTACCGCACCTGCCCACTAGATGAGGTGTGGTACGTTTATAATCCGTCATCTTCTGTGAGAATCGCGTAACATAGCTAGTACTTACTCCTACAATCTGACTTATTTGAGCTTTTGTTTTACCTCCAGCTTTCAAAAGAACTTCAATTTGTGCTCTCTCTCGTGGTGTGACATTTTTAGCTTTGCTCCTCTTTATTACACTTAAGTCTTCTTACAACTGCGATAAGCCAGAACTCCAGACCACTTCCGGCTCTCGCCCCCACACTACCTGCCACAACTATTGTTACTCTGGCCATGGGATGAATGGCCAGAACTACCTCTAAGCAAGAATCAAAGCAGTCAATAAACGAGGGCGAGTGGATTGAGCAGGAAGGATTTTTACTTCCAAATACACACAAGTGAAAAATGTAAGGGACAATATGATTGTAAACTGACAAAAAAACAAAATTAAATGTTGGGACGAACTTGACCAAAAATGGAGCAGAAATATGTATAAGAATATTATGTACCCAAATTACAAATTCCAGCTTACATAAGTACCACTAACAAACACCAAAAACATGAATATTGTTAATAATTTGCACATGTCTGTACAATAGATTTACTATTGTCTTCTAATATTAAACAAGTATCTGTGAATATCCTATGTTTGACCGTAATAAATAATGTAGAGTTGTAGTAAACCTTTTCTTTAATGAGCTACACAATCATCAAATAAATTAACCTTATTTCAATTTAGACTATACAGATCCATATGTGGCTGTGGTCTATCCTTTAATGCTCAGTTATTTTTCTCTATTGATAATCATAATAAGTAATAATCATGGCATTAAAAGAGCAATATTGCGCCAATTCTCTCTAGGAGCAACTGTGGTTTCTGTATCGGACCAGCTTGTTGAGGTGGATCCCATTCCACCAAACTCAGGAGGGGGGGGATCAGCATTCCATTAGTGTTTGAAGAAGAAAGCAGCACAACTGAGAATGTCATATTGATGGAATCATATGAACCAACTCCAAAAAGGAAAAGGGATAGTGTATTGGAGAAATATGAGACTGAAGCATCAAAGCCACTAACCAATTTAGAACTCCAGCTCTTGGTCTTATTAAAGGAGTTAAGAATTTTGGAGTTAAAAGAAAATAAATTAATGTTATAGCTTGGGGAATAGGAGAGTTAATTAGGCGACGGTACTGTAAACCTCTTGTTAAAATATAAGGAAGCATGACGGGAAAATCAGTCAAGAAGTTTACCTGACAATAACAATGTTTGTTTATTTTATTTAGAACAATCAAAAATGAAAATACATAATTAGAACATAAATACAACAACATCGCGTGAAGCGCTTCTCCTCCCATATATAGAAATAACTCCATTTATAGAATGGAATGTATAGACTTTATAATACCAAAAAAATAGAAAAATATATATATAGTAATAAGCTGGTTGTCAGTACAACAAGTGCTTTCAACATAGAAACGCAAAGAATACCATAATAAATCTCAAGTTACAAATATTAATAGTCATCATTAAAGTCTATGGTTCAAAGTTGTATATCCCGCGCATTTAGAGAGAAACGCAATAACTCCGTTATTACTCCTAACCATTTTTTCTACATTATTAACATTAGCACCAATATATTGATACCTATGAGGAAAACAAAATTATAATAGGCGACGCAGCAGTTTCAATGCAAAAAGCCGAAGAATAAATTTTTAAAAATCTGGCAAATTCGTTCATTAAACCATGATGATTTTTGGAAAGCTATTATGATTATTTTTAAATTTGCTTGTATAGAAAAAATACATTTATTTCTTCTATTTAATGAACTATGATGCAATTCTATTCAAAATATTTTTGTAACAATTCTATTAGTTCGTTAATATTATTTTATGATCGTGCTTAGGTAAATAATGTGTGATAATAAGCTTTTTTACTTGTGTATCCAGTTTATGAACAAGGTAATGGATTGTCTCAAATATTTATTATTTTAAATTTATTAATCATCATAACTGGTTTATGATTACTATAGATAGCTCATGATTGAACAGCGAGGAATCATCAAAATGTTAACTAGCGGATTTTTAACGTCCTAATTTGATATAGATTTTCCTGATTAGTCTTACTAAAAATAGGGTAAAAAAATGCAATAAGAACATAATTATCATGAGATTTTTCTGCTATTAGTCAGACGTATATCCATATCTGGTAAGTAAGTTGATAGAACCGGAGCACTAAACGACTCTCCTAAATTAACATGTACAGATTAGAAATTATTGTGGCAATCTGGAAACGAAGTGAAATCATCTAAGTTGAACTGTTTAGGCAAATTCCAATAATACACGATATCAATAAAAAAAACTGTTAGAGACTGTATCATTGGAGCAGTTACAAATTCCACATTAAGTTGGTCTTTCAGTAATGAAATAATATGGTGAGATATATGAAAATATGTGAGGTTGCTTCATCAATATTCCAAAAGTGAACCAGAGGGGTACCTAAACTACAAGTTTGCTTTGTTTAACGTTCCCCAACGGGGATATAGCTAGTAAATATCATAATAAATTCATCTTATATTATATTTTAGATCAAATATTTCACTTTTTTTTACATTCGAAACTAATTATTTTCTTTAGCCTCTCACATTTTCTCTGAAAAAATTGTTCAATTTATTTGATGTATTTTAAAGGTGTTATCAACTTTGTATGTAGTTAGTTTAAATATTATTACTAACATTTTATAAATATTGACTTACAATTTATCTTAACTTAATATTTAATAATATCAAGTCTTTATTGATTCATATAGACTTTACCAGTAAGATGAAATATATATTACTGCAATAAAGTGTTTCATATGTTATTATTGGTAACTACTTTATAAACCAAACCATTCACTGTTTTAGTAACATAATTTTTAATTATTTGTCATATAACCACTTGCTCATATTATCACTTTATATCTTAATTTATTTCATGTCATTTAACTGTGTCACCACTTTTTCTGCATTAGGTTTGACCATCTTATAAATATTTTTTTATCAACATTGATTATCAAACTATACTAACATATATATTTAGGAACATTATTTTAAATATCAATAACTATATTAAATTGGAAATTAGGAAAGGAATACTATAACTAGGTCAGGAAGTTTTTGACATTTTGTCTGCTTTCAAGGTATGTAAAACTCAAAATTTACAAAACCATATTTTAATGGTTGCTCTTTATGTGTTTAAAACGCGGTCTCTTACCTTCGTAATGAAAACTAATTTACGTTGATTGGAAACAATTGCTTATGAAAATATTTGGTCCTAAAACGAATGAAGATACTTGTAATTGTAGTATTTGACATAATGATGAGTTACAAAGCCTGTATTCATCACAATTCATGGTTAGAATAACAAAGTCTCGTAGACTGTAATAGGGAGGACATTCTGCGTGAATGGGAGATCCTAGAACCTTGTTAAGAATACTGACTGGCAAACCCAATGAGAAGCGACCATTGGTAAGACCTAGATGAATATCGAAGGATAACATTAGAATAGACCTTAAATAGATAGTGTGTTATAATGATATGGATTGGATAGAACTAACTCAAGTTGGAGTATGTAGAGTACTTTTCTAAGTTCGATAATGCAATTTTGAGTTATTATTATTATTATTATTAGCACCGCGTCTTACTACCCGTTCGGGTTATACACACTTACGCTAATGTGTTATGTTAGGGTGGTTGTGAGATGAAATGGAGGACATACAGTTTAACGTGGGGTCCAAACCACGGTGGAGGCCTGTCATTCCCCACATATTCACAAGTTGTGATTAATACAGGTCTTGTCAGAGGTGAAGGAAGGGTTTGGCAATCAGATAAATCTGTGCCAGGACCGAGGATTGAACCCCGGACCCCAGCACAGAATTCTGACACCTTACCCCTAAACCGCCAGGTCACTTTTTTTTTTTATTCCTACTGCCATAAAGTAAGTATTTAAACATAACTTTTTACAATCTGAGTCTTGTATTGTATTGAATTACGCTCTTTAATTGATTTGTTTCTTAGAACGTTTTTCAAAAATGTTATAAAACTAGAATAGTCCATAGGATTTCTTAAGAACCTTATTTATATACGACAATCCCGGTGAATTAGTTGTTAGATTAATTACTCTATCTCAATTTAATTTTAAATAAAAGTATGTAAGTTAAGATCCATCATAACACTTCAATGACACCATATTATACACATATAATAACGTAGATATTAAGGTGTAAACGGTGGGATTTGGGCATAGGGCAGGGCTTAGGATAGTGAAAAATGGCTCATTTAACAGATCTCACTCAAGCTAGTAATCGGGGTGGAATAAAAGTTTCCCTCTAATTTGAACTCAATTGCCCGAAAAGATCTTCTAAGTTCGTCCATGTATAAAACATGATGTGAGGACTACACGTATATATGTCTGTACTTGGACCAAGTACATCGATGTTGTATTTTTATATTACTGTATTTCATACGTACCAGAATCCTACGACACACACCATGGCTTAGTTTGTTATAAATTTACTATTTTTAAATATAAATTTTGTAAAGGAACATCAATATAATCAGTATTTTGACACCGTGATATTTGTGAGAAATTCAATTTTAATAAATTACATAACCTTGTAACCATATGGAATTAAATCGACCCGCGTCGGGCGTCAATTGTAACACTACGGATTAATTCCCAGATATAATATTGATGTGACGATATTTAGGTTGTCTATATCTCCGTGGTCGAGTGCCTATCATCACTGTACGGAAAAGATACCGTTTAACCAGCTGTCTATAGCTCCGTGGTCGAGCATTAATTAAATCGGTATATTAATATGAATTAAAGAAAGAGAACTGTTGATGGCTGTTGATTCACACATGGTTTATTTAAATAATTTCTGTTAATTACTTATACATACTCCAATTAAATACTTTATATCAATGCACACTTGTGATATTAATGTTAGTTATGTTATACTGTGTAAGACTGTGACTGCCAGTGTGTGACTCTGACTGACTTGTGCATAGGCGGAGGTGTTGTGCGGGTGGATCCCCTGCATGTGTGTCGCTGTTTGGGATCTCTGGCTGATACGCACAAACGGTTTATATATGACCTACCCCTTGCATCTTTCTCTCCTCATCAACAGAGTAAAAACAAACTAATGGAAAGAGTCCTGGCGACAGGTGTTGTGAAGGCTAGCTTCTTATTGGTATAGATAATTGGCTTCTTTGCCAAATACTGCGTAGTTGTTCCTTTAACAGGAAGAATGGTATAAAAATATATTTTACTGGTAAAATCCTTTTCCCATTATTTCTGAGAAGCACGTGCGTCTTCATGGATGAATCATAAAAAGATAATCTACATATATTACTTTAAAGAAAAACTACCTTCATCCATGACTTTTTATATATTTTAGATTGATCCAAACCAATATCATTTCAACCTTCTTGCGCAAATAAAATTATCACCAGTGACATTGAACTCTGCTAACATCTGTCAGTATTTGTCAGACTTTTGAGTAAAGTTTAACTTCTACCAAATGTTTTTCTATAAAGGTGAATAGTAGTTAAACTACGGATATAAGACAATATATTCCCCCAAACGTAATTAATAATTTTAAATTGTGTGAACAAACTCAAAACTATCCATAATACGTCTTAAGAACCTGGTAGCTTCATGTCACTTAGCAAGAGAGAAGCTGTGTATTCTTTTGTCAGTGTTTAACAAGCTATGATCATTATTTATTAAACTCATGACGCGAGTCGTTATATAGGATGTTAATACACTTTCAAACAAAATCAACCGTGTCTAAAAGATAACAAAAATATCTGCAAATAAAAACCAATTATAAACTTTATAATTGACCATTATGACTTTATTTATTACGTAGGCGTCACCATCTCTTTGTTGTTCGAGAGGAAAGAACAAAACCATTCTCAATTTATATTATCAAATAAAAATTATTTCCAAACAAATGAATAACAATATCAATATAATAGTAATTTTTGATTTAAATAACATAAAATAAGTTATATTAATGATTTAGGAATTGCTTTAGATTTGGTTTCTAAATTTTATTTTAAAAAAATATTAATTTTTACGGTAATTAGATTGTGTCCTACTTAATCATATTATTGAGAGTGGCGTATCCCCCCTGCTCCCAGATGCAACCTAGATAGAGTGGATTATGTAGATCTAGGAGTACAATAAGTAACTAATTTCAAATGTTTACTTATATCTGGTCGATCAATGTCAGCAAATACTCATGTGGGCAATGAGCATGCGCTGTAGGATCATCTGTCCTCCTTCAGTTGTTAAGCGATACAGTTTCTTCTGTTTTGTGTGTGCGCGGCTTCTTATTTCCGTACAGTCGGGTACATTCACCATCACCTCAAAATAAGAAGAAATATACATCTTCAAATAGTTTATCATTCATGGTAATTCAATAAATTTAACTTTGAATTTAGATTAAAAACAGAAATTTATATATTTCTTTATTAAAAAGCTCTTGTATAATGTGTATAAAATGTAATATGTATTAAGTCAACGAATTTTAAATTAAAGAAGAATATTAATATATTTAAAATATATATTTTTATAATTAGTAGGAGCCTAGAAATTAAGATTATTATAGAAACAGCCAGATGCAGTGTATCACACGTCCTCTATTTCATATGTGGTTGAATGTGTGATTGTTAAAAAAAAAGTCAATGTTATTATGTTTGCTTGTTTTATATTTGCATCACGTGATATCGCGTGCACATATATATTTTTACCATCAAGAGCTTCTCTTAGAAGTCGTATCCAGTGAAGGAAGATAATAGAGACTGATTGCTTTCTCTATTCATCTCTATGGTAGTGTTGTAAAACAAATAAAAACAAAATTCAATATGAAGGTCAAACAGTCCAAGGCGTCACTCTATTATAAGACTCCATTTCCGATTAAATGTAGATCTTGGTTTTAATCACGATCAATTGTAGTGATAGTAGTTTTTCTACCATTTTTTTGTTCTTCTCCTCAACAATAAGTCAAGGTTTGCTACCCCTGACACATTACGTTGTTAGTACACATTACGTTGTTAGTACACACGAGTGCAATCCTAGTGCTTAGGAAGATACGCTGACCCAATTTATTTTAAATCAAATGACAGTTTCCCATTCTCTTGAATTCCTGACGTTATTATTCTTTGTTAACAAGTTTCACTGGAACAATTATTGCTCTTGAGATTGTAATCAGTGATGTTTTTGTTACATATTTGAGTTGATTATTTATTTGAATAAAGTTGACATGTTTTAAGCCATACGTAATATTTAGATGGTTGTATTTTCGTATTGGTAATATATGGGTTAGAATCAAAATAGTAAAAGATTTTATTGTTTTGTTTAAACCCAGGCAATTAAAGGTAATTATTGAAGAGAGTTTAGAGGAATTTTAGTTTATTTATAATGAAGATAGGATGGTAAATCCCTCTTAAAAAATTACTTTGTAAACTCAGCCCTAGTGTGAACGTCTTAGGTTAAGACATGGACCTCTTCGTGACCAGCAATCAGTGTTGTGTGTGATGCTCTTAATTTTTTAACACATTTTTAAAGGTTGTGTGGAGATATAGTATATTATTTGTGACTCAATCAGTGGATAATGAAGAGATACTAAAAATTTAAAAATCACAAGGAGTTATATTACAAAATAAACAAGTTTAGAAAATGTACATAAAATATTAGTTTTACATCATAAAAATGATATTCGAGATAATATGTTGTCAAGAGCCTTTTAACGAAAGAAAAAAATTAAATTAATCCACATTACATTAAAAATAACAAGACAATGACAAATTGTCAAATAATTTGTTATTGTCAATTAAATTTATGTTATTCAATCAATATTTTAAAATGTATCTGTGATGATGATATATTTTATACTATAAGTTAAATTAAAATAAAATGATAATAAAAGAGTTTTAGAAAATGTTATAGCAAAATGGTGAAAAACTTATAAAGTCATAATAAAATATGTTAAAAAAATTGAGTTTACTGATTGAAGATACTAGTAGTAATAATTCTGTTCTCCTTAAGTTGTGATGCTGCGTGAGAAGCTACCATTAATGACTAGTTTCGATGTAGTTCTATATCATACTCTGGTCAGATCTCCGAGGAGAAACTGTTGTGCCTCACTAGTAATTCTACATCATTCTCAATTCAGTGCTCTATGAAGAACCTGTTGCACCTCACTGCATGAACGGGAATGAATAGTTCTTAACCAAGAAACCTCTAAAGTTGGTGATTTGAGATCCAATACATTAACAATAATACTTATAACACTGTGGGGCTTTACTGCCTTACGAGCAATAAAGGTAGTATTATATTTGTTGGTTAGTGAGCTGCGTTTAGCATTATTTATGAAAGATAAGTAATTAGTAAGAATCTAATCATTTTGACATAATTATATTATGCGGATTTCTCCAACGATATTATTTATTTAGATAAATAAATAATAATTTATCGGTAAGGAATGAAAATATCTTTCATTATAACAAGACAATGAAACTACTAAATTTTATAAAATATTATTAACGTATCCAAATGAAAATAAAAGTTGAAAAATATATTTTGCTCAAATTGATCTAAAATTAAGATTAATGATACATTTTGATGTTCGTGTTTGTTAATAGTTGTACATACTTCCTTGATGGCGTTTTTAGTGTCTATTTGATCAAAGCTTTCACTTCGTTAAAATACAATACAAGCCAGATAGTTTCAGTTAGAAATATAGTTGGTGCATATATTTTATTCTGAATGAGTGATGTGGCAATATGCTGCAAGCCAACGATCAAAAGACAAGAATGTAACGAGTTACAAGTTCAAGTTAATTCAAATGGAGCAACACTCACACCTTCTCCCACACTGACCTCCGCTCTCTGACACTCTACTCAACAGACTTAAGTGGAGCTTTCATTTGACTTTCTGCTCGGGAATCAATCCACGCCCAGCAGGAAACCTAAGAATGAGGTTCCGCGTAGCCGCGTCGAGTTGCGAGTGACGCCACTGGAACGTTCTGGTTCCTTCTATGAGTTACAAGTTCCTTCTTTGTTTGTTGTATTTATGTTATTTTCTCCTACCCCTCCTTCCCTTGCCCCTTCTCTCTGTGAATACAATTATGGATATATATTGGGACGTTTGCTCTCAATGGTCACTCATTGTACCGCCGACAGAGCAAGGCGAGGACGGCAACTTAATGCCGGGATCTATGATTTATTAACCAAAATTCATTTTCGGTGTAATGGGGTTTATCTTTGGTCAAAATTATTGTTTTGAACTTAAATTCCTTTAATCGTTAACTTTGTGATGTTTTGCTTTTTTACGTGGTTCATTGCAAGTGCGGACACTTTTCTGTCTCCTTGTGTGAGATTACAATTCTATATAATTATTCGTTATTGAATATATATGTTCAGGCCGCCCTATGGCAAAACTTGAGTCTTAGGCTTACCATCCGTCCCTTCTTTTGGTATCGTTAACTTATAGCATTGAATGTGGGATTGTTTTAATTAAATTTCCTGACGTTGAGCACAGGGCACTGATATCTTAATCTTCGGACTTAGTCCAAAGATAGGTGTTTTCTCTAATTGTTGCTGGTCAACACAATGAAGTTTATTGCGTTTCACTTGAAGGCACATGCATATTAACTTCTGGTTATTAGTTCTAATGTTAAAGCTATATATATGTTTGTTGAGATTTATAATTAAGTTTATTGCATTTCACACTATATGCGTGAATTATACAAATTTTGAACCTTAGACTGCCATGCTGACTCTAAATATTTATTCCTTGGGATTAAAATTGTGGTCATTACATTCCTATGTTGAAAGCGCTAGTTGTGCCGACGACCGGCTTGATTTTAAAATATATTTATTTATTTTTATATGTATTGTAAAGTCGATAACATCCATTCTCTAATGTAGTAATTTCAATAACTTGGATGATAATCGCTTCACGCGATTCCATTATATTTATGTTCTCGTTATGTATCTTCATTTTTTGTTGTTCTTAATAAAAAACAAATCATTGATTTTCTTAGGTAAACTTCTTGACTGATTTTCCCGCCACGCTTCTTTATATTTAGATGAGAGGTTTACAAGAATACAGAAAACAGTTGGTATATAATTCTTATAATACTTAAACTCCGTTCCAAGAAAGGCAGTAGTCCTATCTTGTCGGATTGACTACACAACGACCCTATCTTGAAGGCTATACAATATTGTAATTTATATTTAAAAAATATAAAATAAGTATTTTCACCACTAAAAACATTTAAATATCTTTCTTTTTCCGGTTAGTCTGTGTAATTCAAGCTTTCCATAGTTGAGATAGGTCCAGTTCCGTTCAACTAGAACTATCAAAACTCTGTTTTAATTCTAAATAAATGTTAAAAGGTTGAATTTTCATAAAATAAAAGCTAACAAATTATCTCATTCTAGATGTATATTATAGATAAGCAGTTATATTAATATCTGCATAACGCGCTTGTGGTAAGTAATATTTATATAAACTTTCAATTGGTAGTTTGTGCTAAATGTGACGTCACATGTCTAGATTACAAGCTCAACAGAGTGTTTACTCGATTAAAGATCACAAAACAATATATCATAAGATAATTTATATTCCCAGTGACGTACTTCGTTAGGGTGTGAACTAAACGCTAAGCTGGTTCAGTTGTTTGCCGTAAACGGGGAAATCAAGTCAAAATACTGGCGAAATCTACAATGGCTCATTTTTCCTAAGTATTTTCTCAGCATCCCACCACCCAAATGCTGGTACATTAACTCTAAATACTCGTTTATACCCTCATATTGCAGTAAATATAATATAATATACTTGTATTTTTATGGAGTGCTAGTATATATATAAACAAAATCTGGCTACTATGCGTAAATATTAGAAAATAGATAACTTTAATAACAACTTTATAAAAAAAATCCCATGTCACGTTCATGGTCCATAGAACCTTCTGTTAGCAGAGTACATTATAAAAAACGTCAATGCCAACAGCACTCCAAGCGGTAGGTTGTGAAATAAGTCTGTTGACGCGACTGAATGAAATGGGGTGAAGGGGGAAGATGCCGTTCTCCCCTTCTTCTAGGGGAAGGGTGTTGTGTGTGGGAGGTGGGAGGTGAGGGGGCATGTCCCTGTAACGGTTATTCCCCCAAGAGCGAACCGCCGGTTCAAAAGCAAAGTAAATTGCAGGGTAAGACTACATGATCCTCATAAAGCCGAGGTTGGTCGGGACACAAGAGGGGAAGAAGTCAACTGTGTCCTCCAGACCCGAACAAAATATCAAAACATATTTCCCTTTGGAAGTTGAAGTGCTGACGATGAAGTGTGGGAAGAAAGAGCACGAACACAAAGAATGTTCGCAATCGACTTGATGTTTTCAACAAACTGAGTAAAAACGTAAAAAAACAAAGAGGTCAATAGAGTTGAGAAATTTTTACAGAAATGGCAGCTTATTTCAAATGTTTCGAATGAGTTGATCATTTTGTTACATTCTTTACGTCTTTTTTTTATCCTGATCAAAATATATTTTAGCCTTGTTAGTGATCATTATAATTTGATCGATATGTTTTTTTTTGTTTAATTCATAAGATAGTGTATATTGCACAGGGCAATGAAATGTAAAGAGTAAATTAATGTGATAACACCTCATTAATTTAAAATGTTAGTGGTTAGCGCAGATGACGAGTTAGATGGGGGGGTTGAATATTTATTTAGGTGATTAATTTCACTAAACCCAATTAAACATTTATTTATTTATTTATTTTAACAACTTAAATAAAGCGATTAAAAGAGAAATAAATTATATTGCCATTATATATGTATAGCCCGAACGGGTATTAAGACGCGGTGCTAATAATAAAAATAATAATAATATATTGCCATTATACAGAAAATAAAATCAAAAATAATAATTAAATCATAATTATCTGGAACTAAACCTCGTACATTAATATTTAGTGTATATCTAGTTGGAGTCACAGACCAACACGTTTAAAACAGCACATTGTGTATAAACAAGAATTATCTTGACCTGTTAGAAGAAACAACTGAATTTAACTGGCTATAAAAACTAAATTAACAATATGTCAAGAAAACAAAATAGTCAAAAATGATAAACTTGAAAATTAAATTAAATAATTTAAAATAAAAATTATTGGAAAAATAAAGTAATTGAATTTTAATCAAAATTGGAAGTCCTTCACGGGATGTAGAAGTAGGCATATATATTTTTCCAGGGTAGATTCATAGTTTGAGGGTAAGCAATTGAGTATAGGGTGCCCGCAGGATTTTTCTCCGGGGAGTGGGGGGGGGGGGGNGGGGGGGGGGAACCAGGGGCCATGTTAAAATGTATTAAATTTAAGCCTCAACAGATGCTTTATAAAGACATCATTGTATCCTGAAAATAAGTTACATGAGAAAAAAAATTCAAATTTATTCAAATTCCTGGATTGGCATTTGACCTTAGCGATTTGAATGGTGTATGATGTTAGAATTGCTCACGCATGCACCAAACTATCAACCCTAAGGTTAGCAGGTGGCCTGGTGTCGGGTGCTAGTAATTAGTTTTAATATTAGTTATATTCTATAACACTCTGGAGGCTGGGTCACTGTTTGAGCGCTAGTGTTGGGTGGTATTAGCCTACTTATAATGCTTATACAAACTCGGAGCCTCAGTGACTCCACCCTCCCCCTTTATAGGGACACCCTCAGGGTGTAATAATAATAATAATAATAATTATCTTTAGCAGATTGCGTTTCAATCACCCACCAATGAAAAGATTAATACGTATTGTGAGTGGCAGTTTATGAAAGAAATTAACACAGAAAAATTAACAGTGTGAAATACCGGTAAGTAGATTCTAAATATATGTAAAAAAATGTATTATTATTAACATCCGAGACTTTAGGAATTGTGTTATCTGCTTGTAAAAAAAAAAAAAGCTGTAAGGTGGTCAACAGGTTTAAGTAGTTGAAAGACTGAGACAAATATATATTAATTTTTTTATAAGTACATCTTTTAGCAAAAATAACATTACGCTAGTCTATAGTGAGAGTTAAACCCTAGATCATGTGGATTTTCTTAATTAATTTTGAAAAATCAATCCTTAGTGCACTTTCTGTAAAATAATTTTTACACCAAAAACAATTATACAGTGTTATTTTTCAGGTGCTATTTGTCATGTAAAACAAATAGAAGATGTATATATTTCTAGCCCAATAGCTAAATATATATTATTCCAAAACATCAATAAATGGTAAACTACCCTTAATTTTAGGGCTAGAACCACAATAAAAAAAGTTGGGCAAATAGAAAAAATAACACACTTTTTTATCTTGGGGCTCACATAGAAGGTAAAAAGATTCATTATCTTCAGATGGATTTTTTTTAACGATTACAATACTTTCTTTTGAATCTTAACCCTTTTTCTCTCAAAATATATTTTTTTCGTGTGGACTCATCTTCTAACTACCACCTAAATTTTATTTGATGAATAACCATATTGAACTATCACAAAAAGTCTCTCACCCTCAACAGCCTTTAATACTGCTTGATTGGTCGGCAGTTTCGGAACCGCAACGCGCCTGGCCACGTAAAGTATTTCGTACCAACGCAATATCATGCGTTGTAATATCTTCTTCATGATGTTTTGCCAGCCCATATCGGATGAGTTTCGGTCTTTCACATAGATGTTCCTTAGATCTTTGCTTCACACGATTGCTTTTAACTTGTTGATTCATCACTTTCACCACTGCGTGAGTATGATTTGTATCACCATCGGTTATAACTGAACACTTTTTGTTTGCACATCACCAGCGAACTTTACTATCGGTAGCAACATGAGCCATTGAAAATTTGTTACTTTGATAGTAGGAGCAATATTTTACCCCTTTAACTCCTCATGAACGAACCTTTCATGTTCCAATCATTGAAACACGACACGAAGTGATTTTTATAGTCTGGATATATATGTCTTTAAAATCATGTATATAACCTTGTATCATAACTGGTGTAAGTGGCCCTACTGAAGTGCTTACGTAAAATTTATACGTGGCCCAATTGTAATGTTGGATTAGCACTAAAATTTTAAAGGCAGATTATAACATATTTACGTGGCCCAATTTTAATGTTTCCGAATGTATAACACTTATACTTCGTAATAAAAAGATAAATATTTATAATCAAAGATTTTTTAAATAGTACAACAACTTTAAAGTGATATGCAATTTACTAGATAAGATAGTTGCAGATATATGATTAAATTTGGAAATGTATGAAATTGACAAATACCTTTAAATTCATTTTCATGGGAAAAGAGAGTCGCCATTTTATTTGTGATGTTAAACAAGGCCTAGACGCAGAATATTTTTTTAAACGATGCTATTTTTCTTTCCCATCAGTAAGATATCTTTAAATTTACGGTTGGATATTATCTAATTCCAAAAACTCCTCGGGGGGAAATTTATGAAAATACTAGAAACCAAGTTTTAGACCGACCGGTAAAATGGTTTCATCTCTATTACGAGATATAAACACAGATACACAAACGGACAAACAGCCTCCCGAAAACCACTTTTTCAGTTTCAGTATTTATCAAAACCTCGAGTTTGATCTATTTTTTACGATCCCATTACTTTTCTAGCCTAAGGGTTGAAAGAAATTAAAATTTTAGTGTCATGGCTAATTTCCGGGTGAATTGGAGGAATTTTTTAGCATCGCATCTTACTACCCGTTAGGCTTACGCTTATGTAGTAATTACGGTAATTGTTTGAGGGATTAGGAATGTTTCATTTAGAGGAAGTTTATCCGTATTTGAGTGGAGGGAGAGTAAAAAACCATTTTGGTAAAACCACTCTCAGTACACCAGACTGAGATTTAAAGTGCAATCCTCCCGTCATCGAGAGTCTAGTCTACTGAGAGAGTGACGCCTTAGATCATGCTGCCATCAAAACAGGTTTCAAGGACATTTTGTATTGGAATGTTGTATTGTTGAGAAGAGACATTGTTTAATCTCATGTCACCTGTGTGTAGTTGTTAGAAGTTAATATTGTTTTTTCATGCAATGAAGCTACAATATGTGGAAAAAAAAATAATTCAGCTCTATTTATTTAAGAATAATAAATTGAATTGCAATATTAATATAGAATAAAATTGCAGCCACTATTGGTCAAATCTGAAATTAGAATGCCATTATATTCCCAAATAATCTCTTCTTCTTAAACAGAAAAACGAACGCCATGTAGAAACAACTTTACTCCTTTCCTAATTTAAATGTAAGTTAAAGTCTTTCGATTTGATCAAACAAAGAGCCGCTCTTAAATGAATAACCTAGTGACGTGACATATTAATATTTTATAATTATAATTATTATTATTATTTTGACATTTATTGTAAGACATATGCCTTTAACCACCAAAACAATATTTAGTCTTTATGAATACAATATAATATTAAAATATATCATTATAATGTTTAATGTTTTATATATAACTAGATCACAAAGGAGAATATTTGACACAAATCCTAGGAAAATCTACGAGAAAAAAAATTAAATCAATATATATATTTTTTCCAAGAAGAAATCTTAAGATTGAAGTAAATATCAGTACATGACGTGATTCAAAGCAGGATGTAGTTATAATCTTTTTAACAGCTCACAAAACTAATAACTGACTTTCTCTTAAGATGGTCAGATAAATTAACTCAAGATATCAGATTACAAGAAAGCTAGTTTGCTGCCCTTCTGCATCACGTACCACAACTACTCACGATATTTTGAGGGTAGTCAATAAATATCCACCTCCTGCCTCTTTAGGGTTGGTATCAAATTCAAACTAAGTTTTAGGTTCCTTCTTGACTTGGTACATTTAAAAATATAGCTCTGTACAACGTATTGAAGGAATGTTGTAAATTTTAAAAGAATAATTTTATATTAATGTGAAGGTCCAAATCTCTATTTAAAAAATAATAATTTTATATAGTTTGTATATTCTCGGCCATCCTCTCTACACTTTTGTAAGAAACGTCGTGTGAGATAGTCGGTTACTGTCTTGAGTGGATCTCTCCTGAACCGAGGTCCCCATGCCCCTCGCGGTGTTACAGGAACAGGGGAGTACATAGGAGCCGATATCGGGGAAACAGCAAGATGAGGAGGTCAATGTTTGTACCTCTGAAATACCTCTTCCCACCGTGCGTCCAGTACAACACGGAGACAACTTCACTCCTACCGGGAATTATATAATGAGATAAATTACAATACAGTCACATTTATTTAAAGCGTAATTAAAAGATTTATTAGTAACATTATATAGAAATAACTTAAATCAGCTTTAATTTATATTCATCTTTAAATAATATATCATCAATTCAATGAATGTGAAATATTATTAATAAAACTAAAGATAAATATATATAAAAAATATTAACAATATAACAGTTATAATAACATCTTGTTGATTTGAGATAAGTTAAGGCCAGCACTTTTTCTGACACATATTTCTGCAACTGTGTTTCTATAGGCTTTAAAACCTTGGAACAAATAATCAATAAGGATTATTTCCAGGATAAAAATAATCAAATTAATATGTATTATTTGTCCAACGTATAGGTTTTATATTAAAGCGCAGGGTAAGTTCAGATGTTTTATACTTTTCTCGCAAATATAAGTATCAATAATTTTCTTTTAGATACACATTTTTTATCATCAGAAACTAAATTTTAATAGCACTAATATATTCACCAACTAAATAAAAGTATGATTAGTGTGTGACTTTTCTAACGAAAATTGGTAAGTTGTAATGTGTAATTTTCATATACCCCAAACACCCACTAAGATGATGTGCTAAAAAAAATTAGATTTCAGATGAAAAAATTTTTATAGTTAAAAAAAATTACAAATTAACATCTGTTTGGAAGTACTTGTACATTTCTGTCAAAAGAAATGATTTTTTAATGGTGAATTCCTCAAAGGATTTCTTTAATATTTAGAGTTTAAGACACATTCTTGGTGTATAAGGTTAAAAAAATATATGATTAAGAGTTTGTCTAGACCTTATGCCCTACACATACATGTATACACAAACATACACACACCTCTCTTCCTATTAAAATGTAAAAACTTACCTTACATTTCTCCGCTATGATATCACCTATACCAGCGCTATTTCAATATTCCCTTGTGACGGACTGGTATGTATATATATATTTCAGTTGCCAGCTTCTTGGTTGGAGGTTGAGTTCTTTTGAGATAGTTACTAAATTATTGTTTTTAAGGAAAGCTCAATTTTATTGATATTAAACAAAAATATAATACTTGGTGTGACAAATGAACTTGCACATTTTATCAAGCTGTGAGACTATTGTGGACAGTGCCGCTCATAATGGACCATTAATATCCACACTGTTACGATGTTCGTCTTAATTAATTAGGTTGAGGAAAATACTATTAGTTTTATTAGTGCCATTTCATAAATATCCGGGAATTCTTCTTTCATTATGATTCAGAAGGAAGCAAGTGATATTTCCCTATCAATATTTATTTACAATTCTTTATTAGCGCTCATATTAATCAGGGTATCTTCTACGTTAATAAATACCTCATCATTCCAAGCCACAAATACTTGAAGATTTCAGATACATCCAGTACCTCTCCATGGACCTCCTCTGCTGGGAACTAGAAATCAAACTACTTGGATAAATGGGTTAATAAATTATGTAAAATGTCATTTCTCAAAGAGGTTACGTCAATATCTTCACCTCCTTCGCTAATAGCATCATCTAAATGGTGAAACATGCCATAACAATCGCTTAACTTTCGAGTTTTTCAGGTTTCATCTTTTGTTTCAATCCATTTATTTTGTCAGCCATTTTAAAATCATAAGACATTCTTCTTTGCGTAGATGTTTTAAGTTCATTTAAAATGCAAATATATTGGTCAAATAGTCTAGTCCAAACATCCAGTCATTGATTCAAAATAGTTTGGACAATCAGGTATTTGATCCTATAGAAATCCAGCAAGCTCATTTCTCATATCAAACACTCTAAACATGAGTTTATACCTTGAAAACAAACGTATATTGGCATGCGATAGTAGTGGTTTAAACTCAACCCCCATATATGGGCTTGGTTGTACAAAACATCTCAAGGTTAAAGCGTTTTCCTTACGTGCGTTACAATAATTATTACCAATTAGCAAGTTGTTCAGTTCGGTCGATATTTTATTTGTGGCAAGGCTTTCTCTGTTTGTGAAGTGGCCAGAAGGATAGGATTGACCACAGAATGGGCAGACATTAGCCAGATTCATAAATGAGTCAAATTCACGAATAGGGTGTAATACATGCATTCCCAAACATATAAATGATAATATGTAACTTTTCCCCATGTTGGTTGTACTAACTCGGTCAAAGCGGTTGTGGCGCTCCATTTCGGATGGATGCTAATGTGTTTTCAAACTGAACTAAAAACTGCAACTGAAGGATATTAATACCCAAAAAGTCCTAACCTAAGCTACCACAATCCTAACTAACCAAAACCAACCAGCCTATCACAAAATACAATACCAGAATAATATATCATAATACAAGATATGATCATGACTATAAAAAAAACCTAAAATAATCTAAGACAACTCACAAACCTAGGTATGTGTAAAATGAAAGGAAAGTTTTTTGTTGTTTCTTGGGTCCAAATGCTTACTGTATATGACTAGGGTTGAAATAATAG
Source organism: Timema monikensis (assembly GCA_902151445.1). Taxonomy (NCBI): domain Eukaryota; kingdom Metazoa; phylum Arthropoda; class Insecta; order Phasmatodea; family Timematidae; genus Timema; species Timema monikensis. Next base: position 61,397 of record CABFVZ010000908.1, read on the forward strand.
TACTACAGGATTGGTGGGGCCTGAATTCGTATTTCTCTCATCTATTTTGACACTATAATGGTCTAATTGTTATGAACAATTCCTTGCATAATATATTAAACCAATTACGGATGACTATTTGAAATGTCCGTTACACATACAATGAAGAACGAAGATTCCACAGCCACATTCCTTACAAAGGTTTACTGGGTTCAATATATAAGTACTATGTTTTGTACAATGTGTGCAGGAAATTGTGAATTAATCGGCGAGGAGGTGTAGCTACAATATGAAAACACATTCATGATAGATTTTTAATCTGACATTGTAAAATATGTTCGATGAGAGGTCAACTATCTGCAAACTGTGTGTTGGTGAGGTTTATAACAGGGGAACCCCACCCTTTGCAAGGGGACATGAATTGTTAGCGTGGGGAAGAAACTTAATGAGGCAATAACGTCCCATTATATCTTCTTGGTACCATCTGTAATTATTTAACAGTATTTGGCCAAGGGTAACAGATTATCCAAACAAATATATAGCCCTTCCTTTGTGTGAATAAAATATGACTGAACTGATAATATTTGTTTATATTCTATCATGTAACTTATCCTTACTAAAAAAAAAGTTTCGAGGAACAAATCATTTTGAATATGTAGCACGAAGTATTTATTACGAATGAATTTAAATTAAGATTACTTAATGTATTTATTTTAAGGTTTCAGATTTTAACATAAATCGGTCCTATTGGCGCTAGATTTGATAAATCATATAAGATTATCAAATCTATGATATAATCGAATACTTTAATTGATATTTGATAATATTGACTATAGATATATTGTCAGTCAGTTTTTTAGTTAAGTAATTTGAACCTAAAATGAAATGGATTATTAACTTTGATATTAAAGATATTCACATTGTATGGATGTAGGAGGTGTTTTTATATCAAGGTTTGAATATCCAATATTTCAGTCCACTGATAAATTAACTATTTCATAGTTTATTAGAGTCGTATTAGTAAATTGTTGAGAACTCATTTAAACATGACACAGCATTAAAGTTTGGAAGATCATTTTTTTTAGAAAGTATGAATTTTCCAAACTCTTCTGGTCTGGTTACTGGTGTATGGTGGTTACTGGTGTATGGTGGTTACTGGTGGTTACTGGTGCCTGGTATTTACTGGTGTTTGGGACGTGAATGTTTATATTCTGAACACACGTGATAAGAGGAAATCTTTATTTATGATTTCACATCATATCTCCATGTTATACGGTTATTTATCCTCTAGGATATTTCCTTCCTTCCTCCTCCTAATAAGAATGTATATCTTCTCAACTATTCCCTTCCTTCCTCCTCCTAATAAGAATGTATATCTTCTCAACTATTCCCTTCCTTCCTCCTCCTAATAAGAATGTATATCTTCTCAACTATTCCCTTCCTTCCTCCTCCTAATAAGAATGTATATCTTCTCAACTATTCCCTTCCTTCCTCCTCCTAATAAGAATGTATATCTTCTCAACTATTCCCTTCCTTCCTCCTCCTAATAAGAATGTATATCTTCTCAACTATTCCCTTCCTTCCTCCTCCTAATAAGAATGTATATCTTCTCAACTATTCCCTTCCTTCCTCCTCCTAATAAGAATGTATATCTTCTCAACTATTCCCTTCCTTCCTCCTCCTAATAAGAATGTATATCTTCTCAACTATTCCCTTCCTTCCTCCTCCTAATAAGAATGTATATCTTCTCAACTATTCCCTTACTTACTCCTCCTAATAAAGGTGTATATCCTCTTAATTATTCCTTCTATCACTATTATTATTATTATTATTATTATTATTATTATTATTATTATTAGCACCGCGTCTTACTACCCGTTCGGGTTATACGCACTTACGCTAATGTGAAATGGTAGGGTGATTTTGAGATGAAATGGAGGACCTACAGTTTAACGTGGAATCCGAACCACGGTGGAGGCCTGGCATTCCCCACATTCACAATTCTCTCACTCTTCCTAATGAAGGTGTATATCCTTTAAACTTTTTCCTCTATTAATTCTATACATCCTTTAAATTATTCCCTTCCTCTCTTCTTAACTAGTGAGAGTGTATTTATTTTCTCGAAATATTTCCTATTCTCTCTGCATTTAACAGCAGCTCATTTACTCAAACACATTACCACCATTATCCACCTAATAAGGGTACATTTCCTCTCAATTAAATCTTATCAATATCGAATTAATGTTTTTAAATGTGAATATTAAGCAGGAATTAGCGGAAATAAAATATATTTTTATCTTATCAAATAATATCAAAACATTTTATTTGAAAGCAATATACTCAAGTAGTTCTGATGTAATGATAAAATTAATTGGAAAAATACATAGTGAAAATATCGAAGGTACTAAATACTTCCAAGAATATATTTTACAAATCATAATTATAATGTATTATACTTTAATTTATATTTATATTAACGTTTCCTCTACAGTTTATATAAATATACAACTTTAACATATAAGCTAAAACAGTTTTCTAAGAGTGATTATATTTTAAAAGCATTACAATGGTTCGGTTATAATTTATAAATGCCCTTACTTCATGTTCCAATTTTTACGATATTTTTTATATATGGTAGTGAAAGGATGCACGATGCCTTCTCCTTTCCAAAATAGTTTCAAATTTGATTATATCTGGTATTTATATTCTTAATATGACGGTCCTCACAGAACGAACATCTTTATTATTATTGGTGTAATTTTAATATAATGTGGATATATCTACACTCTTGTACTATTTTTGGAAATTCATGTTCAAATTCGAGTTGGATTTTAATATAAATATTTATTCACCCTGATTGTTGATTATTTTGAAAAACTATCCCAATTTTTATATTAAGTGTTACATTAAATAAATAAATTAAAGAGTTAAAATAATCTATGACTTACTTTATTTTATTCATTATTAAATATTGTTCAAAATCTATTCTGAGGCAGTTTTTAACTGGCAATTTATAAATAATGGATAGAAATATTTTCGAAGTACTAAGCCATTCTAGGATATTTTTCGAATATTAATCATATACAATTGAGTATTAAATCTTGATTAAATTAAAAATAAGCTTATTGAAGCCTTCCTAATCTCATATATTAAAGCATCTGTTTAATGATCAATAGGTTCTGGGGAATGCCAGGTCTCCACCGTGGTTCGGATTCCACGTTAAACTGTAGGTCCTCCATTTCATCTCACAATCACCCTACCATTACACATTAGCGTAAGTGCGTATAACCCGATTGGGTAGTAAGACGCGGTGCTAACAATAATAATAACAATAATAGGTCCTGGATAATTTTTCCTATTTAGCTGTACAAACTAAAATCTTTAAATTGTAATATTACAATCAGTTAATTTAGAAAAATTGTGTTAAATTCCACCATTAAAACACAAACATTAATTAAATAAAGTTTACAATTACTTCATAACTAAAAATAGCCCCCAATTAGAATATTTTAAGTTATATGTAAGTAAAAGTGTATATATATTATATGTATGCACGTATATATATATATATATATATATGATCCAATCAAAGTGCAGATGGTATTTGAATTCATGACACGAGCGCACAAGACGGCACATTTTTAAGTTCTTTCAGAGTAAATACGGGCGGCATCGTGTTTACCGTGATAAAATATTCGAAAATTCTAAAATATTACTCACCGTTTCTCGTAAACTACTTGCACCATCACAGTAATTTTTCTTTAATTTCCTATAAAAACCTTATAAGACATGAGAATATTATCAAAATTTTCATATTCCAATTTGGTTTGCTTTGAAAAAATAATTTTCTGATGAAAGAACTTTAATGAGGTTCTTACTACAGACATATTTTCACTCTGTGTAAAAGTATTTTTTCTCATTGAAATATATGAGTAATATAAGTGCACGAAATGATCATCTTGAACTAAATTTTATTTTGAGATAAGACTCATTCCTCTTACACTAATAATTTTCACATTTTTTTTTATAGTATTAGGCCATAAGAATTATGTTTCAATAGTAACCTTTATTTCGTTTGATAAGTTTTCTTTTGCTGAACAGAATGATGGATCCAATTTCTTTATATGTATTATTTTATTCACACCATGAAATATGCAAAATAAAAGATTTATTAACATTTTTATGAATTTTTGTGGCTCAGTTCCATTTCTTTTTTTATTCCTGCCCTCCCCACCACCCCACCCTCCACCCCACTTTCTTCCATTTTTATATTCCACAAGAAAATATTTTACTGACTTTACAATAAAACGTAATAGACAAACTAGCATAAAAAGGGATATTTTATAAAGCTGATTATCCCACCTTATTCAGAAATACTCTTAGATTCATTTTATTATTAGATTCATAAAATATTTTTATTTCTATATTTTATACTCACGTGATATTTTACGGTATATAACATTAATATTCCTAATATATTTGAAAATATATTTTAACCATTTCCAGATATTTATAAACGTTGGTGCCCGTTGTACCCAAAATTTTGGAGTGAAAACTATTAACTTTAGTATTTATGTGCCCTTTAAACACGCATACACAAACATACATATATATGAATAAGTATAAGTATATATATATATATATATATATATATACATCCAATTTAATTTTTCCTTTTTTTATTTCTTGAAAGCAAACCTGAATTCGTATAAACTTGCAAACATGTTTCTTTCTCTTTGATCCTCTGAAATCAATTTTCTTTTTTCCTTTCAATGAATGTCTAGGTTGTTGTCCTCTCCCTTCCCTCCCCCCTAACCTTACTAAACCCCTCTCCCCCTCTTCAGGACAACGCCCTTGACAGTAATCCACGCGGCGCGTTTTTTTCCGGGGGCGGGGACGACGACTGTATGGCAAGAATGTGTCTTGTTGAAGGGAAGGATGACAAGGTGGGGGGTTGAGGGGGTTAGTAGCGAGATGGATATGTAAAATCAATTGGCCCCCGGGAGTGGCCGTGATGAGAATACGAGCGTTAGTATCGTTAGTATCCAGGATGTTAAGAATACTAAACAGTACGAGCGACGCTCACACCACCCTCTTTCATTCCCCGTTTCTTAACAACAAACTGAGGGGGTTGAACATTTTCTAATCTAGTTCGACAAAAGTACGTGTCTCCTTTCTTTGCTTGCAAGACACGTGAGGAGGTATATATATATACCTCCTCACGTATATATATATATATATAGAGAGAGAGAGAGAGAGAGAGAGAGAGAGAGAAATGGATACATATATTCATTCATCTATATAATATCTATCATTATATTAATCAATCAATCTATTTATGAATATATCTACCTATAATTATCTCTATTTTCTATGAGTGTAGTTCTTCATCCTTATATATATATATATGATAGATAGAGAGAGAGATAAATATTTATTGATCAATATAATAATATATATAGAAAGATATAGAAAAAGATGAATGAATGGAACCATCGATAGATGTCTAAATAGAGAGAAAGAGATATAGTGAAATAAGAAATGTAGCAAGAAAGTGAGCTATAGAAAGATATATTTAAAAAAATAGTTTAACAGGGACAAACATTTAGAAGTAAATACAATAATTAGAGTTTGTTTTAAATGTACAATCTAATATTTATAATACTCTACTTATTGAAAATAGAAAATGGAGGTAGTCTATATACATAAAAAGAAATGTCGTGACTCACTGACTGACTCATCAACGCCCAGCCCAAACTCTTGGAGCTAGAAAGCTGAAATTTTGCACAGAGGTTCCCTTTATGATGTAGACAAGGAATAAGGCCGGATGTTTTGAAATTCCCACGGGATAAAGAGGATTTATATAATTCTTATACCACAGTGGGTCACGGGTAACGCCGTGCGAGACTGCTAGTATTAATATAATTTTAAATCTTAGTTTTTAGTAAATTTTTTATTCTTAAAAAATATGTGAATACATTAACATTACAATAATAGTGATTAGTGTCAGTGTTAAGAAAGTAATTTATATAGCTTTGCTAACTAAAAATAGCTGTTCTTTCATTAGATTAAGTCAAAACGTAATTTTGAACTTAAATAACAAAAAAGATGGCTATGTTTAAGAATATGTAGACCTAATTTATCTCTATAAATAAACTATATTTTAATATTTTTCGACAAATAAAATTATTCTGCTCCAATATTAAACACCACATGGCAAAAGTGAGAAATATTCCAAAATTATGGCTATAAAATGTTCAAAGGTGCTCTGACTATTATGACATTGAGCACGTGTAGATATAAGGTGTGAAATTAAACAATCCAAAACATGAATAATACTACAGAACCTTGCAATTCCAAACTTTGGTGTTTCCAACTTTATCTTTCCTAATGAAGAGAAGCGAGCTCATCTCATTATTCATTAGCGCTTCACAGAACTCTTGATGTGAACTACCTTTTGATCGTGTAACAAGGAGCTATGAGACAGCTTCTGAGACTCTGCTGTTGGTTGGTACCACTGGTGTCAAAATAACAGAGCTAATGTTGAGTTATATGGTGGGCGTGTAGAACACTCATTTCACTAAGAACATTGCGTAAGCATGAACAAGTTTTAGTCAGAAAAAAACCTAGCTAGAGGGAATTAGACTCAAGAGATAATAACTAAACTTCTAAAAACACAATGTCGTTGGACACTCTGACTAAACAGCAAGGTCGTTGACTCTGTGTTTCTATTTACTGGAGGGTCATGATTCGAGCATCGGTGGATTGCGTTTTAGTTGATAATCTATAAATGGTCTTCAATACTCCCTATCTGAGAATGCGTCCATATTTCCTTTAAATCTAAATATTCCCATACTTCCACTATTTGGAAGCCAGATACTATAACCTGGATAGGAAGTAAGACACGATGAAATATAAATGGGTCGAAACACAATCACACAAACTTTCTCACATTGTGTTTGATAATTTCAAAGAAAATTTTCAAAAATAAGTTTTTAGTAAACAATCCCTAAATTATTTTTACACATAAAAATCAACACATCATCTGTTTATGTATAGATCTTAAACTAAATTTTTCACGTATATTTAACAAAATTTAAATTTTTAAAACATTTATTTTTAGCTAACGCTAAAATTATTTATTTGTAAAAATAAAAACGTATTCTTATTTAACAGGAAAAAAAATTTCCTATTTCCATTTTAAATTAAATTTTCAAGGTGAATTTCCAAAATATTTGAATTTTCTATAGTATAAACTACTCTTGAATTAATTTATTTTAAATAAATAAAGTTATATTAATAATGATACATAAAATAATATACCCATAACAATTTTGAACCAAATTAAAAAAGCAATTGGTTTAATATTAAAATAAATAAACAGTAATCAGTAAACTAACCACCCATGGTGAAATTTTACACTCAAAACAAGTATACAGATTTATTTGTCATGTTCATATGAAATACTCTCCAGATATACTTCTAGGAAAAATAGTTACAGGTATTACCAAAATAATAATTCGAATAAAGAAAAATGCAATCCTCATTAAAATATACTTTATCAAATTTCTACAAAGATACGTATTTGGAGCCAAAGGGTTAGTGCCATGTGTAAAATATTTCAAATTTTTGAAAAATCAGTTAACAATAAACTACCCTTCAACTAACATTTGCCCAAAAACCAATGATAAGTTTTTGGGCAAAAATTTGATGAAGGTTAGTTATTATAGTACTATTTGTCATGTTAAACAAATCCTAGATAAGGATTTTAAACAAAATTTACTGATCCATTAAAAAAAAATTAAAAAAATTACTCAAGTATAAGTTACCCAATTGAAGGGATGAGTTAAGAAATGTGTTTTACCCTATAAAATATAAATGTCAAGTTTGAATAAAAGCTATGAAAATTATTTTGAATCCATAGCCAGGTACATACTGACAGACAGAATTGTGAAATCAAATTTTGTGTTGATTTTTTCATAAAACTTAAAAATTTGTTATAATAACTAGTTGGATTAATTCATTATCACAATATTTTCTTTTGATTTGATAACGTAAAACCAAACAATTACAAACGTGGCCATTTTATGGGAATATGTAGCTATCAAAATGTATTAATTTACTGCAAAAAAGATAATTTGTAACACCTTGTCATACACTTAGCTAACCAAATAGTTACATTAATTTACAAAAGTTTATATTAACAAGAATCACTAGATAAAAATTTAAAAAATGAATTGGAAAAACCATACAATTAAAAATATGTTATGTAAATAAACCAAATTCACAATCGTTTCTTTAATTTTTTTTCTCTTCTAATATTATTTATAAACTTTATAAAACTAAATTAACACGGATGTAATACTGATCAGATTTCCACAGACCAAAATATAAAATAAATGCCGTGTCTACCACTTTTTCCTTCAAGAGGTTTTATTCATATCGACCATTTATTGTTGAGGTAAAACATTGAAATTTGTGTAGATGCTAAAAAGGCCTAACTAAAAGAGCAACATTTTTAAAATTAGATGTTACAATATAGCTATAGAGAAGAAATTTTGAAAATTATAAAAAAACGCCTTTTAGTTTAGTACAGAATATAAATTATGCAAATACACTAGAACAGTATGTAGGGTTTTTTCTAATTTTGAAATTATGCTTTCAGTTGAGGGAGAGCTAGGCATTTCAAAAACTAATATAAAAAAGTCTTAAAATGTGTTAGAAAATTTATGTATTTAAAATCTTTTAGGACGACATTCTCAAAAATTAAAAATCCAAAAATACTAAAAATTAGAAATTTCAAAATTTTTTCCAAGAAATGTGGTCTTCAAATATTTTAGGCCAGTAGAGTAAAAAGCTTCTCGGTGTAAAATATATTTGAGAAATGGCATGTTAGTAAATATATCTGCCCGGATAACCGAATGATGTATAAGAAAATGGAATTTCAAAATTGTAAAACGGGAAATGTAAGAGCGTTAATTTGATACAGCTAATATTAAACACTATATTAAGTGTGATTGAAAACATAAACTATGTGGGTACGTTAAAGAACCAAATAAAATAACCCAGAGTTTCTCAAACTTCTTCACGTCACGCAAACCTAACCAGGGAACAGCTGATTCGCGGACCCCTTAATGTAGGTTAAATGAGAACCACATATTGATAGCATATTATAGCGATAGATTAATAGTAATATATTTGCAATGCAAATATAATTACAATATAAACAAAATAAAATAAATGTAGGTATTATATTAGTATTTTTTTAATAATACATTTTTTAAATATATATAAAAAGAATTACAATAAAAATGAAAATAAAATATTATATATATATATAATATATATTATATATATATAATATATATTATATATATAATATAGATAATATATATTATATATTATATATAATATAATATTTAATATATATAATATATAATATAGATAATATATATTATATATATAATATAGATAATATATATTATATATTATATTATATATAATATATAATATAGATAATATATATTATATATAATATATATTATCTATATGTACATTTATAATCACTAATAAATTTGTGAGGAATGGAGCTGCTTGTTTGACTTTAAACTGTGATTGAAAGCTGGAGCAGTTTTACTGACCATTTCCTTAAGCCTCATTCAACACTAAGACGATTTCATTTCACATCTCTGCCCCACGACGAGCATAAAAGGCTACCTCACAAAAATACGTTGTTGGAAAATACATCAAAGTTGTCATTGCTTATTTGTGAAATTTCTTTGTGCTTGCTGCCAGGAAAATTTAAAGTGAACTTCTAAATGCTCCTCTCAAAGTTGTGACCACAGGGTGTGTGGCCAACCTCTAACGTTTAGGCCTCGCATTAATATAGGAAGGTATCGTCATTGTGTTTAGTTTATACCAGCGATATATTTTCTAATATTAAATTTGATAAATCTAAAAAATATATGGAAGTGTTTCACGGATTTCCTGAACGAGTCTCGAGAATCCCATTTTGAGAAGCTCTGAAATAACCAATTAAATCTTAAAATTTCAAAATAAAATGGGATTACGTGGGAACCGAAATGTTTTGAGTGGGAGGGGCCATTTATTGAAATATTTAAAAAACTATTAGGAAATATGAATTTGGCAAATATGTAAAAGGATCACCAATATAACATAAAAGTTGAATAATTTGGATATTAAAAAATAGGGGTCCCAGAAATGAATGAAAAGTGGGGCCCTCAAAACTGGTAAAATACTAATAAAAACAAAATAAATCTATAAATTTTACTGTTTTAATTTCGTAGAGAAAGATCAAAACAAATATTAAAGAAGATCCAACATGCTGCCATTACATAGTTAAATATTGAAGGATAGTTTATCGCCAGTACAGGAGCAACATGATAGTAAAATAACAACTTCTGTTGACAGTTTGGTGAAACTTGTTGCTCGTTTATTACATATAGCTCTATATTAGTATATAATTTCAATTAATTATTAACGTATAACCCGAACGGGTAGTAAGACGTGGTGCTAATATTAAAAAAAAAAAATTATTGTATAGACCTCTTAAAATCTTAATCAAAATTGAAAGTACTTTCTTCTGTAAATTACCGTCTAAGTCCTTTTCATGGGAAAATAAAATGGTCAATTTTATTTGTAATGCTAAACAATATCTGGATACGCCATTTTATAATTATTTTTTAAATCCTCACAGCTGGTTTTTAGAAAAGTGATGTGTTCTCTTTTGGATTTTATATAAACTAACATTCATTTTACGGTTGTATATATTATTCTTGTAGCGTGTAAATCAGATTGATTGAACACCTACAAGTAAAAAGTTCACTTTTTCTGTAATTGGGTGCAGCATTGGAATTATATCAAGATATTGAATATAAAATACCTCAAAGTTTATACTCTCCCGTATACTGAAACTACGTATTGCCCTACGTTCATACACGTGGTTAGTCAAAAATAATTATCTTTTGATAATTACTGTTCTAAATATCAAAGAAGAGGACTAATATTATTATAGCTATGAATAAGATATGTGAATGCATACCCTTTGTTATTAGATGGGGTCAGATGAAGAAACTTACAGCCAGCCATGCGGTTCTCAAAAAAGGTGGAAAATATAAATCTATATTATTTCTTTGCATAAAAATAACAGTGGAAATTAAATAACTAAATTAATACGGACACATTTTGATATAGGATATGCGTGTATAAACTCACCACGGCCAGATGTCTGCAGATATCATTAACTCACTTCTAAAACACAGGATTATCTATAATGGCGGATCCACGTGGCACAAGACTCGCCAGTTCAGTTGGGGAGATAGACTGAAAATGGAGATCGGCACTGGGAGCTCTTGCGCAACTGCGACTCTGGTGGCCGGCAGAAGAAACTCGTCAGTTTGTGTCTCTTCTCCTTTCCTCTCCTCGTTTATCCTCCTTATTTTAAAGTACGCTTCTCAATTCGTTCCCCTTTTTTTTCTCCTCCCTGTTCATGTCTGGTTGTTAGTATATATGGGACGCGCCGCGGGTTCAACACTAGAGAGCGGTTGTACACAGTCAAGGATCAACAAAGAACCTCTGCCGGTGAACAACCAAGACGGGACATGGAGTCTGGGTCGTCAGAATCGCCTCCATACTGGCATTGAAGGAGCATGAATCGTCCCATATTCAACGCGGTGGTTACGAGGACGTCGTAGCTAGGGTATTGGTATCCAGTCGTCGTCATTTAGTCCCTAGGATTTAGTTACTAAGTTAGGAGAAACTTTATTTCCTAAATGGTTTAACGTAATGTAAATAGTTATTCAGAAGTCCTTTTTTGAATGCAAGAGAAAATGTTTTCGGAATCTTGAGTCATGTTCAGGAATAGTTAACTTCAATATGGAAGAAGTACTTTGGTTATATTATGCCTTTTTAGTCTGATGGACAAGTAAGATTATAATGACTCTTTAAGTCAATTGCTGAGTGCATTATTGTGTGTTTGGACACTGTCCTAACGTTAAAGTCTCCGGCTTAGAAAAATGTGAAGTTTTAGTGTTACTGATTTACACTAACTCACAAGTTCCGATAAATCTTGAAGTGAAAATTATTCATGACACCCTAAACGTCATGAACATCAGTTCTTTGTTATTGATGGTTACCGCCAGGAAGTCTATTTCTTTCTTTTGCCTTACGCAGTTCAGTTGTTAATGATAGAGATTTGGTTATGCGGTCATTGTCCATGGAAAGTATTAGCTTGGGTGAGCAACCCGTGGAAATTGCCCTAGTGTCATAGTGGGGTCCGCGCAAATAATACTATTTTGTTTTGGCCTGTAAATAGGCTCCTAATTTTGTATTAGTTCTAAAGGATATTAATGTACTATTGAATGCACTGGCAGTACCGTAAGGGAATGTGTCCAGCCATAGTACCTTAATGACGCCTGGTTCTTAGCCATCAATCAGCTGGATTCATCAGCCAATTATCCAACAAATTTAGTGGATCCCTGTTAATATTCAACCCTGCCAAGTGAGACTGTATAAATGTTATCTTCTAAATTTGCTCTATATTTTGCTTTAACTAATTCTCAAATTACTCTCCTTTTAGAAATTCTACAGCCTGTTGCCTGGCCACTGTACTGCCCAGGTAGCCACAAGTAATCAAGTAATCCCTCAAGTTTATTTGCCTTGTGAAGAAATTTAATACACTCTGAAAGTTTCTATCTAATTGTAAAACTTGTATTTTTCTTATGCATTTATTGTTTACTAAATCAAACTATATTGTCAAATTGATATGTTGAGTTTTCTAATTTAGTACAAATGTACTGTGTAAGTTAGTACATTCTAAATATTCCTCTGTGAATCCTTATGAAACCCTACGTAAAACAAGTTTCATACTGAATGGTAAAACGGTTTCGGCTCAAGCCCGAGTAACACCGAGACATACATTGTGAAAACAGCTTTTTCGGGTGAAGGGGTTCATGAAAATTCGACATTCATACAACCATCTCAGAGGAGTCGCAAGAAATTAAAAACCACAGTTGATTTGCTTTACATTTCCTTCCATATTCATTTGTTTGAGGTATTTATTTTGCAACTCTTGAACCGACTGATTATAACAGCACACGAGTTATAAACTATCTTAAATCTAGAACAGACAGAACTCCTCGGCCTACGGCTGTTAATTCATCACTGTGAAAGTGTAAATTGACATTTTGAGTTCAGGGGAGAGTACCTAGAAAGAAAATATGCTGCTGTTAGCAGCTGTTTTGGAGGATGAAGAAAATTTAGCGGGTGGAGGTTAAACTTGTTCAATCAACTCTTCCATTTAAACATAAAAACATTTAATAAATATAAAACCTAAATAGAATATTACTTAAATACAGGCGAAACAAACTGAAAACAACACTTCAATACTTCTTTGGTTATTCTCACTAAACCAGCGCTCCGTCTGTTCCAAACAGAACCCAAACTGCGCTATGTGCAATCGCAACGTAAGATTGCTCAAGATGGGAGATGGAAAAATTGCCCGGCTAACAATCGGAAATAACATAGCGTGGAGTAGCAAGGCATAGCTTAGCTTTCTGTGTGAACCAGCACATTTAAATGCATGGTCCACTATTTTTATAAAGAGTTACAGAGCAAATCTTAGCTTAGTTTAGCGTTCTGTGTGACCCGGACTTTAGATCTAAAACCAACGGTTGAGCTGAGATGTTGGACTCGTTTCTTTATACAATGTTATATTATTTGTAACCGCAGAAAATAATTAATTCATGTATTTGTGTGCATGTTTGAATATCACCCTCTTTTAATCTGTTTTGTCAACAATGAAGAGCTCATTGTTCGATTCCTGGCAGGGTACATTGAGGTGTATTTTTATCTTCTCGAGACCATTAGGAAAAAGGGAGACATGTAGCGGGCTAACCAGTCCTGGCGCGTACTACCTGAATCAGCTACAGAAACTATTTTCTTGAAATAATATATGGATATGGATTTCTGATTATTTTATATATACATATATATATATGTACTGTTACATACCATGCCTCGGGAACATCGTTGAACAAGAACAGCTCAATTGAATGAGTTAACCACTCTCGCTCTACATTCATCACTTGACTTTACTCTTCCGCGCTATCTTACCAATCTCGGTCGGGTGAACTGGGGTGGTTTTCCTAAATGGTTTTCCACTCTCCCTCCACGCAAATGCGGGTTCACTTCCTCTAATTAAACCTTCCCAATTCCTAATCCATATAACCCGAACGGGTAGTAAGACGCGGTGCTAAATATTATTATTATTATTATTATTATTATTTTAAAATATATCCCACGTCAGTTACACAATATCTCCCCACCCTCCCCCCTCAGTGCACGATGTATGGTTTTGTTATAATCTATTGAATTGCTTGTTTACAATAATAGAAACATCCTTTATTCACGAGGTACAAAGCAATAGCACATTTTTATAGAACCACACAGGTTTCATGTGCTCCTAAAATAATAATAAAAATATATTTGTATCCAAACAACATTAATGGTAACATTTTAAACAATATGTTTCAAAATATTTACTCAAATAAATTCATATATTTGAAAACAATATCGTATCGGAAACCATTTAACAAACAAGCCCCGGCTATATCTATCCCTTTATATTAATGGAGCACCATGGTATAACTAAATATTTAACACTCTAATTAAGTCGATATATTTTATCTTTATAACTTATTGTTACTGATATCCCATCATCCATGTGTCTGTGTTATACATATGAGTGTCTGGGCTAAGTCCCATCCGGTGCTTATGAAACGTTTCCCTGGAACGCCCGTGGATTCAATGCCTCTATCAGATGAGGTGATGTTGATTGAGAACAAGGGGTGTAGAACCAGTTGAATGACTAGCACTTAATTTTAAACCAAATCAGATCACCGAATTTTTAGAGGAAATACCCATTAAACCGGCCAGGAATCAAACGCGGAGCTTCTAAACTGGTAACCTGGTGTAACGACCCTTATATAAATGGGCGGGTTATGTTGCTGTTTTATTAAAACTGTTGGCTACTAATCTAGATCAGTGACTGATGGTATTAAGTTTCTATTTAAAATTAAGTGACGTAGATTGAAACATAAAAATGTTTACTATTCTAAACAATTAGGCCCAAAATAAGCCTTAGGGTTCGGCCAGACTTATTCGCGAGCGTGGGAGTGTGTGATTAGCAGATAGCTCTCGAAATTTGTTGACGAGGAGGCAAAGGTTCGAATCTTGACTCAGTGAACCGAGGGTGGTTTTTGACAAGTGATTTATTGTTGTGGTTTTCTTATCTTATCTTCACGCTAATAGTGATTCTTATTTATGAAGGACTTCTTTGATTATAACATTCAAGTATTTTAATATAAAAGTTTTACATATATATGTGTATAGTTTATGATCTTACCAATTAAATTAGGCCGTTAGTAGCAAGTGTGCTAAACCATTCGATAGTAATAAAAATGTCAACATGAGAAGTTTTCCTAGCACTCAATAAACCAACATACAATAATATTGCCTAGCGTCTGTAAACTAGATTGTAACGAGTCAAGCTCGCGCGATTGAAAAGTAGAACCAGTTCTATATTTTAATTGAGTGCTCAGTCTCTCCAGTCTGGCCCCCTCTCATTACAACCAATTTGTTCTATCTTATATTTTAGTCACTCGGTCCAGTCTGGCCACCTCTCATTACAACCAATGTGTTCTATCTTATATTTTAGTCACTCGGTCCAGTCTGGCCACCTCTCATTACAACCAAAATGTTCTATCTTATATTTTAGTAGCTCGCCCAGTCTGGCCACCTCTCATTACAACCAATGTGTTCTATCTTATATTTTAGTAGCTCGCCCAGTCTGGCCACCTCTCATTACAATCAATGTGTTCTATCTTATATTTTAGTTGCTCGCCCAGTCTGGCTACCTCTCATTACAACCAAAATGTTCTATCTTATATTTTAGTAGATCGCCCAGTCTGGCCACCTCTCATTACAACCAATGTGTTCTATCTTATATTTTAGTAGCTCGCCCAGTCTGGCCACCTCTCATTACAACCAAAATGTTCTATCTTATATTTTAGTAGCTCGCCCAGTCTGGCCACCTCTCATTACAACCAAAATGTTCTATCTTATATTTTAGTAGCTCGCCCAGTCTGGCCACCTCTCATTACAACCAAAATGTTCTATCTTATATTTTAGTAGCTCACCCAGTCTGGCCCCCTCTCATTACAACCAATGTGTTATATCTTATATTTTAGTCGCTCGCCCAGTCTGGCCGTCCCCTTATAGGTTGGATGGATGGAGCTTAGGTTAAGGTCAGTATATTTGTAATTGTCATAGCAAAAAACCTTCTTTTGGCCGTAGTAAATAACATTTTGCTATAGTTGATACATTTATATTATCATACAACAATAATTATCATAGTTCTTTAGGTATCGTGGAATTTGACCATAATTTTTCCTTCGATTTTAAAAGTGTATACTCAAATGTCACGATTATTAAGACAAATATTCAATAACTGTTGATATTATGTGTAGCAACCAAATGTAACTTCAGAATCAATATTTAATTAATTATTACCATCTCTATAAGGTTGTAAAAAATTGCCTAGTTAGTGAATCTTTCCCAAGATCCGAGCGCAGGTCATGCGCATATATTGTTCTTTGGAAATGTAGAAATCCCAACTGATTGTATTTAGGTAAACGAGATTTTTTAAATGATAAGGAGTAATATTATGATTGGTTTTTAATCCATCTACAAAAGAATATTAATATTTTTAACGTACTGTATATAACAAATCTTCCAAACGCCCTAACTGATATTTATGTTACACACAGCCTCACGCTACCTCTGTGTAGGGTTGATCATCTAATGAATAAAGTAAAGAGAAAAAATTTGGACTAAATGGGGATTCCGGGGAAAGAAGGGTGGGTGCTCTTAATAACGGAAAAAACAAATAAAAAATGAGAACATTTTAGGAAAGCTATATTGTATATATAACTTACCCTTGAGGTGCGGCCGAAGGGGCGCAATTATTTTTACAGTTTTTATAAAATTGAAATTTTTTGGACAAAACAATATAATATATCTCCAGTAGCAGTGGAGAGTATAGTTTTCTACACATACTAATATTAACAGATCTTGGATATCTGTCAAGGATGTCCTGGACTTTTTGTCAAAACATTTCTCTTTATTTAAAAAAGTTTTGATAAAACTCCAGGACACCCTTGACAGATATTCAAGATCTGTTGATACTAGCATGCTTAGAAAACTATAATCTCTGCTACCACTGGATATATATTTGATTCATTTTGGCCAAAAAAATGTAATACCATAAAAACTGTAAAATTACCCGCACTCCCTTCTGCCGCACCTTAAGGTGACAGCCCTACCTTGATGGGCTGGAGTAAGGTATAGGCTTACACCATAATTAATCCGTCAAGGTAAGCTTGGTAGCTTTCAGTGTGGACGGATTATACTGTACATACAGCAGGGAAAAGTATGTACGGTATTTGTTGTACTATACAGGAATGTTAAATACAAGATTACAATACGATTTTGAAAACAACTAAAACTGGAAGTTACTGGTTCTGTTGTAAGTGGGTGGGGTTCAAAGTAGTATTCGAACCTTTTTTGCTAACATTTAATAGGTTATTTATTTATTTCACTAAAGTTCCAAGTAGATATCTCAATCTCGGATTGTCTACCTATGATACAGTAAAATGTAAAAACAAATAAAGTAGTCATAGTCAGAATTTTATGAAAACTCAATTAGTGAGGTCCGGAATAATGAGGGACTACTGTTCCTATTATAAAAATTAATAACAATAGATCATCCAAATAAAGGAAATAAATTATCCAGATACTACACAAAGTCGGGAAAGCCCCAATTAATCAATAGTTATACCTCAATCACTCTTTTATCTTTTTAACTCCACATCCATCAGGCTTGGCAACTTCACGCAACGTAGCGTGAGTGCTTCCTCAATCACCTCCCTCATTCTACAGTGACATGTGTGTGTCCTCACTCCTCTAATCCTTCTCTCTCTCTCCCACACACACAATACCACCCTACACCGCTGTGGCTTTGTTAACGTTATTCCAAGAGTGGAGGTGAATCACATAGCTCCTCTGAGATACGCGTTTATGGAACATGATATCATGTCTTGCCCTTCGTTGTGATGCAGGTGTATGTCATTTCGTGTCTCTCTGTCTGTCTGTCTGTCTGTCAGTCTGTTTGGAGCAAAGCTATTATAACCTTCAGTCAACAGGAAATATAACAAGGCTGACATGAATTAGTACAAGGGGAGAACATGCAAAACATTTAAGACTGTTCAATGTTGTTTCACAACAAAGTGAGGTTTTTAAAATGTCGTGTTTTGGAAAGTGCATTGATTGGTTAATATAAAAAAGGTTTATGTAACAAACACGCATTGATACATTTTAAATCTTTCAAAATAATTTAAACTGAACGAACTATTTAAAAATGTTATAGTATCTAAAATTGAGAAGATATACATTTTGTACTAGCTTCTATAAACAATAACGAGTAAAATTAGTTTTTGCTGAATCCTAATATGACCTATATTTATTTACTCAAGAAGTCCCTCACTCCCTCACACCCCACTGACGGAAAATATACTGCTCCTCGCATTCTCTATTTATAAAAAAGGAAGTTTTGAAGATTTAAAATGATGTAACTTATGCACATTATTTTAAAACGTTATATTTATTAGCAAAAAAATGTATTAGTTAAATAAAGGTTAAATAAACTTACCTATTACTTACTTATTCTATGGCATTAGGAGCTCTAAAGTTCATTAACTCACAAAAGTACGCCACCTATCCTTTTCTTGAGCCAGCTATATCCAGTCCACCTCATTACAACCTATATATTTCAGGTCCATTATAATACTATCCTCCCATCTGCGTCTAAGTCCTAACAATGGTTTTTTACCAATTGGTTATCTAGTCAGTACCCTTAAAAAGATTCTAGATCCCCCCCATTCATTATGCACGTTCTTCCCCAGGTAATCTACGATACTTGTATTACCCTCACAATGTATTGTGATGAATACAAGCTATGTAACTCATCATCATGTAACCTCCTCCGCTCCTTAGTTGCCTCATCATTTTTGTAAAATGTTTCTTTCAAAACGCCTTATTTTTAAAACCTAAAATTGATTTTCGTCATGTAAGGTTACAGACCACGTTTGTTTCACAACCATTGAGAACAACTGGTAAGGTAATCAATCGCTAAGTATATTATAAGTTTTACATTCCTTGAAAGCAGTCGAGATGTCAACATCACACTTACCGAGTAATAGCATAGCTTCCCGGTTGTATACTTTTCTTAATTTCAAATTTAATATCGTTATGGCTAGTAAAAAATGCACTCTTAAACCTTTTTTAAACTCATTTACACTATTCTCAAAGTAATCTCTATTATTATCCTCAATCTGTGTTTTATGGGTGATCATATACCTAGTCTTTTCATCGCTCCCTTAAAAACCCATTTCCTTAGTAGTGTAACATTATAGAATCTACAAGAGACAAGAATATAAATATAAATCATTTAATTATGGTTAATATTAACCACACCTGCCAGCAATTTACCGAAAGTTCCGCTCCATATAACCTCAACAACAATATGATGACCATCAAAATAAAACACGTCCAAGCTCCATCGACTAACCCTGCCGACTGAACGAGTTACTGGGATACGGAGATAGTTCCGAGCTCATCCACTGCCACGCCCTTCCAAAGACCTCGAAAAGTCTACTCTCTTCCGGATTGATCTAGGTCAACTGAAAATAGTATTCTAGAGGCTTCCAGAAAAAAATAGAAGGCCGACCAGGGCACATCACATACCCATAACCTCTCTCTCTATTTGTGTTTCTATGTCCCCTCCCCTTTTATTTTCTGTTACGTCTCAAGCTGAGCTGTGGAGTGAATATAAACTGATGATATTTCCCTTGTACTTCACTCTCGGTTGGATTCTCTTAGAGGACAGTTCTTGTCCAGGAAAATGTAAGCCTTTTAAAATTCTTTTCAACCTTTCTTATCTAAATTATTGTTTCGGCATATATATATATATTTATTTATTTATATATTTAATCTTTCGTTTTAATTTTGAATATGAATGAAACTAACTTAGAATATCTTTTGAACCTTTTGAACTTTTCTTAAAATATTAGTATATATGATTTTCATCTTGTGGACTCTCTTGGGTTTAAAACTAGAAACATAATTACAAATATTATCGTTCAAAATAACCTTAAATTCTAAACTTCGAAATTGTGGATTGAGAAAATTAGATGTACTATTGATATCCAATTCCAGCATGAGGCTAGTTAACACGTCTATGAATAATAGTGCTGCATTTACCTTTGTAAATAACTTTGGATATTCAGAAAAATCTTGGACTTTACCAGTTAAAGATATATAGTTCTTTCACTATGGCTTTTATAAGTGATATGATATTTTCAAGGATTATATACTTTTGTTCTTAAAACATACGTAATCACGTACGGTTTTAATTGTTGGAAAGAGTGTGTTGGGTAATACTTTAGGTATTGAGAGAAACTTAATATTAATAAAGTGTTCCTTTTAGGTCAAATAATTCGTTCTCTTAGATTTGTTTTAGACCATTAAATATGAGAGTTTACTGGTCTCTTTTCGTGTACTCAAATTCCTGGATAAATTGGATGGACTGATGTTTAAAATCACTATTTAGGTAAACTGGATTGTTGACTTATTCTTTTGTTAATATCATATCCTTATAGTTTTTATTGACACATTGTTATGAGTTTAAAGAACTCTGATCTTTGTTATTAATGTTTGAATCATAGCTTTTTAGATCAGATAGATTAAATGAGACTCTGCTGTTGATATGTTTGCTATTTTGTTAACGAGCTCTAAAAATATTTTATTTATCATTAAAAGCATTTTGACTACTACATACCTTGGGTAGGTGAGTTTGTTTTCAATGAAAACATGAATTATTTTTTGTATGGTGAGTAAATAGTTTTACATAAGACATTTTGAGTATTTAAGATACTAATAATTTTGTAACATATATTGTATTATTTAAACTACTTTATCCTCTATTTTAATAGATTACAAATACATCTTCCATCTCAGACTTATTTTTTTATATTTCATCCCACCTATAACAGCTACCATTGTTGTCCCATTTAAGATTTAGCTCTTGCTATTTAATAATTATTATTTTTTTAAAAATTAGGTGTATATGTGAAGCAATCGGGTTGGATACAGTTCCCACACACACACACACACACACACACACATATATATATATATTTATTCCAGTATATAATTATTTGTGCATTGTTCATATGGGTCCCTTAAGGACACACGATGGGTACACTAACATCTAATAAAGCTCTGCATTTCTTTTAACAGCTTACATACTATTGCACAACAAAGCCAAATCCTCTGCGTATACTATTAGCTGCATTGTACTCTTTAATGTCAATCCTTCCTTTCTCTCTTGCACTTCCCTAACAACATACTCTAAATATATATTATATAATATTAAGGAAAGTGCATCTCTTCGTTTCAAACCATCATGTATATCGAAAATATCTGATTAATGACAGCCAGCTTGTACCTGCCACGCGTATGAGTAAAACTTAACTCGATGGACTTGATATGCCTTTTGGATGCTTATTCTATATTACTATAATATATTTATATTAACTGATACCTTTTGTGTAAGACTATTAACATAAAATGTAATCTTTGATTTGTTATAGATAAGTGTTGATATCTTTTGACTATATCGTGTCTTAAAATATGCCTTAAAATACTGAAATACTTTTTAAATAACGTATGATTTCGGAAAGACTGAAGTGCGTCTTTAACTTACAATAGACGTCCCCTATATTTAGTTGCCTTAGATGGCTAAAATGTTGAAAATTGAATCATTTTTAAGTAATGAACGACATAAAATATTTCTTACCTGAATCGTAGCAATCATCCCTTGCTTCATTTACTGAACAGGGCTCTACACAATTATTGAAGCAGCAAACTGGTGAATAAGCTGGATATAAACACAAACCAATGAGAAACAATAAAACACAGAGTAAGAGAAGCAAAGTTGACACTTGACTAGTCAACTATTCATGGATAATGAAACACACGAGAAAATATAAAACCATATGAGCCATAAATCTAATTTATAATGTTGTTTGTAAAAGCTTCTCATGTACTCTTTGTTGCGCTAATTCTGCCAGCACTCCTCACCCTACTAACTATACGAGCCAATATTTCATCTCGTATAATGGATTTAGTTTGTGACACTCAAAGTTAGTATTTTATAAATTATTTGTTAGCCCATTTTCCTTTTAATATAATATGCATACCACCCACTATTCGTGAAATTGCCATCAAACACATTCCAAAAACGGCAAGAGTATGCATAAATTAGCGATAAAGTATATAATGACCCATTCACAATATTTATAAATGATTAGCAAAACTTTGACCAAATGCTATTAATTGACATATTATGAGGGCTTGTGTTCTTTTACTTCTCAGGGTGATGCTTTTACCACTAATAATATATTAATAATAATTTTCTATCAGTAATATACTTATTTCTGTAAGTTCTGCTAATGACTTAAGATAAATATTTTATTACTATCCTATGGTTTTACCATCACGTGTATGTTAGTAGTTGTATGATCTGGCTGTTCAGGCCTTCAATGACTAAAAGCGAGTCCTCATACGGCTTTCGACATTCTCCACCTTGATTAAAACTTAACAACACCCAGAACCCAACCCGTTTATTTATCTCTATGAGAGGTAAACCCAAATTTAACAACAACAAAATGTGTTTCAACCAAGCCAAGAATCAAGCCTGGGACCCATAGAATTGTAGGAAGACATGTTACTTCCTAAACTAAGCTGTCAGACATCAAGGTGATAGATAATACGAGAAGAATAATGTAGTAAGAATTAACCTGAATTACAGGCAAGAGATGATGGAAAGCCTCTGGGAGATCCCCGCTAAAAGACCGACCTCTGTGAACCCATTGATATTTTAATCCTAACTATAATATAATATTTAGCACCGCGTCTTACTACCCGTTTGGGTTATACACTTTAAGTACTAATTATTCTAATGGGTTAGGAATTGGGAAGGTTTAATTAGAGGAAGTGAACCCGCATTGGCGTGGAGGTAGAGTGGAAAACCATTTAGGAAAAACCACCCCCAGTTCACCCAACCGAGATTCGAACCTCGATCTCCCCGTCCTCAGCAGCCGAGCTCAACACGACAAGCGCGCGTTAGCCAACTACGCCACCGGGGCGGGTTTTAATCCTAACTATCCATAGAGTCTGACCAAGTGCCATTTGACGCTTATACCTTGAACTGCCTGAGCTCTTCAGTGGGTGACATAGCTATGAGCCCACACGCCAAAATACACGTGATAATATAACTCAAACAGCAGTATAAATATTTTGTGGGTTCAGTGACACACCCAGAAATGCATTTAGGCGATGGGGTATGGAAAATAAGGAGCACATAATTTAGAGGATATTAATTCTATAATGTTCTTCCATAGCTAATTATAGGGACACATATGTTTACAATGGTGCACATTATATGAAAACCTAAGATTGATCTTATATGTAGCTTATGCAGTCAACACATTTTCAGTTATATCTATATATTAATTTGTTGTTTTTTAATATTAACACTTTGGGAACAATGGAGTCAACCTGATATATTTGACCCCTCTTCCGTTAACAAACTAATGCCTCTAGGTTTGTCTTTCAATTTAGTATGCTGTCGTGACACCACTTAACCTAGATCAACACTAGCGCTTACAAGATCTCTATGCTGTGTCAATACACTTCCCCCACTCGACCCAATTACTTGCGAAGAAAGCCCGTGTGAGGTCTAACGGCGCATGCGCATTGAGTAAAACCAATTGGTCGAGATGTTTGTGTGATATTGACGCCATCTTTTATATCACTCATGAAATGTTATTATAGTGAACAAATATGTTAAGACTTAAGTTTGACACATTAGCTCAGTCGGAAGTGTTTCAGCCTACTAAGCTAAGTGTCCCGGGTTTAATTCCCAGATTGGCCGAAAATTTATCACTGATGAAAATTTTGGTTTACCCTCTAAAACTTATAAATTAACGGCCGTGGACTGGATATTGTGTCTGTACTAGTTTTAAGATAGATTTTATTTATTATTATTATTATTATTATTATTATTATTATTATTATTATTATTATTATTATTATTATTATTATTAGCACCGCGTCTTACAATGTGTAATGGTAGGGTGATTGTGAGATGAAATGGAGGACCTACAGTTTAACGTAGAATCCGAACCACGGTGGAGGTCTGGCATTCCCCACATTCAAAAGATGTCATGTAAGAGGTGAAGGAAGGGTTTGGTAATCAGATAAATTTGTGTCGGGACCGAGGATTGAACCCGGGACTCCAGCACAGAAGTCTGACACCTTACCTCTAGACCACCAGGTCACCTAAGATTGATTATAAGGCATATGAAGTTACGACAGGCTTAGCAAGCCGGTAGTGGAAAATATGGGCTTGAATAAAAAACTGAGCCAAACTGGAAACAGTGATGGATGTAAAAAAAAATGTTTAAAACTTACCATCAGATTCTTCAATCAATCTTAAACCAAATGACATTCAAAATTACAAGTTGTTTTTTCAGACGTTAGTTTTGTTTATTTATTTAGAGCTATAGATACTTCCTTGTGGCTTAGCATTACGTGTATAGAACAAAACTTACAACAATAACAGATTACATCATTTACTAATTAGCTAACAATTTCTTAACACAGTGTCTTACCACCCATTCGGGTTATGTACTTGGCAAAAATCTTAAAAATTAAATAGGGTATAATTTTTATAATTTAACCAATTAATAAGTTTTATATGGAGCTTAATTTCAATTGGAGCTTAGACATGGACCTTGAAGAAAGAATAGAATACATATTTGAATAGCTTTGAGACGTTAAGGTGAATAATGAAAATAGAACCAATCTTCAGGTGATTCTACGAAGAAAGGTCAACTGGATGGGTCACATTATGAGAAGGAAAAGCTAATTGAGAGATGTTCTGGAAGGTAAGCCGGAATACTACGTATGCAACTGATTGATTACCTCAAACAAGGAAAGAAGATGAAATTTCAAAATCTTAAAACGTAAGCTGTGGGGAGGACATGTTGTAAGACCCAATTGAGACAAGTAAAAGAACCCGTTTGAAAACAGAACACATAATAATTCATTAATAAAACTAAGACAAAACCAATTAATTGCTATATAAAATAAATTAATGTGAAAATATCAACATCTTTATTTAGTTGAATTATAAGTGCTAACATATTAATGTATTATTCTTAAATATTGTTTTATAATAATTGTACTTGATATTCGCTATTTAGATGCTATTAATATTTTAAATTCAAGAAAAGGTGGATTTGATTATTCCTTATTAAAATGTATAAAGATTTACTACGGCACATCGTAATTAATGGAAAGCATCAATGAACATACAAACATGAATATGTAAGCCACTAATTTCTAAAATAATAATTTCAATTTAACTTTAATAACGAAATAATATATTTACGAATCATCCATTTTACATCTATCGTGTCTATGTATCTATGTCCGATATATCTTCAATCAACCCTTCGTTAAGAGCTCAAAATGGGGCGTAGGACGAGAAATGTAAAATGTTTGTCAAGGTGGACCTCTCGATTCAATTAGTGTCCTCTACACTATACCTCCATCTAGAAACTTCCGGCTTCTGTGACGTTTCCTAAATAAACATGACTCACTATCCCCCTTCCCTCCTTCCCCGAGAGCTCACTCTTCTCGATAATTGGCTTGCATCCTTCCCTCCACCCCCTTTTCACCCTACCCCTCCCAACTCCATCAGGTAAAACGTCACAAGCTAATTTTCTCATATACTTGACATTCTACAAGGGTTTCATTTGCCCGGCTGAAATCGAGAGAGATAGTTTATACCTGGCAGGTAAACATCAAGAGACGTTTCTTGAACTTATCATTCAAATGTCAAGGTAAATTTATTTGACCTGGAAGGCCAATTTGAGCCTGAAACTCTCAGGTAAAAATCAGTATATAGTTAGCACATAGAAGGTAGAGTTCAGTAGCCATTGGGATGGTGGTAGTGGTGAGCTAGTTGAGAATGTAAAAATGGTTAAAAGATAAAGTTAGTAAATACAAATTGTTCGTTGTGAAGTGTTGACCTCCAAAAGTAACGATAGATAAACACAGAGTCTTGCAGATCAGATCATATCATTTGGTGAATAGATACATGAGAATAGATATGTTAATATTTGCTAGCTGTCACTTTGCTACATTCCTACCGTAGGTGGGGCATAGCTATCACTAGGCTTGGCTTTGACTTGCAGGTAAATATAAGGAGACGTTTCTTTGACATGGCAGGTAAATGTCAGGGTATGTTGCTTTGACATGGCAGGCAAATATAAGGAGACGTTGCTTTAACATGACAGGTAAATATCAGGAGACCTTACTTTGACGTGGCAGGTAGATATTAGGTTACGTTGCTTTGACGTGGCAGGCAAATATTAGGGTATGTTACTTTGACATAGCAGGTAAATATAAGGAGACTTTCTTTGACATGATGAGTGAATATCAGAAGAATATCAATAGGATCTCCTTTACAAGATAAGGTTTAAAGTTCTATCTACACTCCTATTTTCCGCAAAATATTAATCTAATAATAATTTTAGCCAATCTATATTTCTTGTATATAAATACATATATATAGATAGAGAGAGATAAAGATATATATATATATATATATATATATATATTACCACAGATCATACCACCCGTTCATGTTTCATGGTTATGTACTAATTACTCTAATGGGTTATGGATGAGGAAGAATGAATTTATATGCAGTTGACCTGCATTTGCGTGGAGGTAGAGTGGATAACCCTTTAGGCAAAATAACCTTCGGTACACCTCACAGTTGTCAAACCCCAATCTCCCCATCATCGGCAGTCTAGTCTATTGCGAGAGTGACGTCTTAGACCTCGTGGCCACCAAAGCTGGCTAAAATATTATATTTAAATGTGCATTTGTCCATTTCGATTGAAACACAAAGTAGGACAAATTTTAAAATAATCATAAAAATAAAATATTTTGTCTCAAAATACCTATTTAAATATATTATTATTGCTACAATGCAATATATAAAAATGAGTTTATGTTAAGGTTATTATTAAAATAAGCTAATTAGTACTAAAATCAAGCATATTTAATGAAGTATTATCGATTAATGACTAATTAACGTGATTAAAATTTAAAAGTGGTTTCAACCT
The DNA here is from genome assembly GCA_902151445.1 of Timema monikensis. Taxonomy (NCBI): domain Eukaryota; kingdom Metazoa; phylum Arthropoda; class Insecta; order Phasmatodea; family Timematidae; genus Timema; species Timema monikensis. The sequence continues at coordinate 88,777 of CABFVZ010000908.1, forward strand.
ATATTTTATAAACCCTGAATTAAATTATGTTATTAAATTTAATACTCTTAGCATTTATATTTAAAGTACAATGATAATATAAAATTGGCTAATATTATAGCTTATTATAAAAATGTCTATTCCAATAAACTGCAACTATATTATAACCACAATAAGTTTGAAATTTTGTTTTAAATGTCGTCTCATTGGCATAGGGATATTTTTCTTCAAATAAAATAATTTTAATAATTTTAGTTTCATCTAAGAAAAACTGTAATAAGGTAGGGATTATGGCGTTATTTTAAAACAATTATATCTTATTTAATAATTTGAAAAATTCTCATAATATTGTATATAATGTAACCAACCTTATGATGAAGTTCAATGTCGGTCATTAGTTTGTATGATCATTTGTGTAATCATTTTATAATCATCAAAGTAGACGTCTGTATAAGTGGCCACTATGACGAAATATCAGATCAAATAGTTTGGTCTGCTAGTTGCTAGTTGCTTGGGGTTCTTTACGTGACTGTGTGTTTCATTCCCTAGCTAAACCTCATAACATCGCTGAGGGAACCACATGTCTTATCGAGAAAAGCTTTATTTTCACTCTCTACCTGTTGGCTGTTGCCAAATATCCTCGCTCTCAGTTATGTCAGTTATGTAGGGTAAGAAGGATCTAGTCGTAACATCGACTAACTGGAATTGCAAAACTTGTCTTATATTTAAGGAGAGTTTGAACACGCAGAAATGAGAGAATGACAACGCTGTTTCCTAATAGTAACCATGCAGTTCCCTTAGCCATTTGTATTCTATTTTTGGGAGGATTGGCCAGACAGAAACGAGAAACTCTCCCTGCACTAAATCTCCAATACACTTTCTCTACATTTTAGCTTCCTAATAATTAACACACTAACGTAATTACAAATGAATAGATCCAGGGTGCCTAAGAGGGAAATGGAGTTGGATGCAATAACGCAATATTTCATATGATGGACACTTTCAGACTAAGTATTGTTTATTAGTAATAGAATTAAATTTTTGGTAAAGTTGACAATTGTGTTAACTTAGCATGAAAAAACATGGATATATATGATGTAATAAATAATATTATAGGTATTATACTTTGAATTATGAATGAAACAGTTTTTGGTAATAATAATAATAATTATAATAAATAATATCTTATGATTACCTAAATAATACAAATATTGAAGTTTTAACAAACATCTAAAAAGTTTTTAACATATTAAAAATGGTGGAATTTTCAGTCAAATCTAATTAAATCAGTGATATTATAAGATGATGTAAACATGCATATATTACTTGTCTTGTGTTTTATTGGTAATTAAACAGAACTATTTATATATAATATATATTTATAAAGAAATGAAAAAAAGATACGTAAAACTCAAATTATTTCCTTAACTGTAGTCCCCTGTTTCTTGGATATTGCTGCAACGTTTTGAGCTTCTACATGTTTAGATGCAGTACCGGCATCATCCTCAGGTCTAATGAGAAAAGAACAACACCAAATAAAATTATGGCTGAACCACACCGTGTTAGCCGATGTGATATAGCCTGAAAGTTTGATGAAGGTTAATAAGTGTAATATCAAAAGTTAATGATAATGAAATATCATATTTACCAGAGTTAGAAGATGTGTGGTTGAGTGGTCCAAGTTGTTTGAGGGAGGAAACAGAGTTGAATTTAAAATTGACGTGTACATATAAAGTGAGAAGAAACAATCTAGAATGATTGAAATACAAAGTCAAAGATGCTATATATATCGAGGTTAAGATTGTAAACACAGTAATATGGGAGAGATAGTATATAGATAGTTTTTGGAATATATTGTAGAATTTGCAGAAAGGTATAGAAAAATAAAATGACAAACAAAAAAGATGAAGAAAGGGGGCAAATCTTGGTGACACTGGCCTGAAAAGGTCAGTTACTACTCTTGAAGGACGGGCAGGTGTATAAAGGATTAGTTTTTTTTTTTTATTTTGGTATGATGAGGAAGTTCTCTGAGGGAATTGATGAGTATTTGATTTTAGAAATTGATTTGTTCTTTTAATACTCTTCTGTTATTTAGTAAAGCAGTTTGAATAAAGATATTGTCATCTGTGTTCATAGGTGTGACTTTTGAGGTGTTATAAATTAGATTAATACTATCTTCTATTGGGGTCGGTTGATTTTCAAACTGTTTGAGATGTTCAGCAAGCTTTGATTTATTTCTATCATATTTAAAATCACTGATATGTTCAGTAAACCTAGTTGAAATCTTTCAGTCAGATTTTCCAATATATACATGATTATATTCACAGGTTGTTATCACTTCCTGCGACATCGGGGGTAACTGGTTGATGTCACGATGTCGGGGACCTTGTGTTCCGACCTGTATGGGTAGGGGTAGGAAAAATGTTGGTGAGATTATTCCAGCAACGCGAGTCACAGTGGAAGATAGGATAGAGTCCCAGCAACGCGAGTCACAGTGGAAGGTAGGATAGAGTCCCAGCAACGTGAGTCACGGTGGGAGGTACAGGATGATGACGGAAGGAGTGGGAGATCAGACAAAATTTGTATTTTCAAAACACTACAATTTATTAGTTCTTTCAAACGGAGTACCCAGTTTTGGTAGGAACTCTACGACTGGCCACTGACAACGGGTTTCCCCTGTTGCCTTCACTTCCCCGCTTGTCAATTTATTCAACAACAAGCAAGGGAAGCTTTGGCTGATTTGTTATGCGAGTTACAGCTTGCTTTCGCAGACCCTTATAGACATTGCATAAAACATAAAATTACATGACTTGGTACATTTGATTTGATGTAATAGATTACATTGTTGATTAGTTAATATTACACTTCATGAGTGATAAAATTGACTATGAGTTTGTAAATGATTTTGATTTCCTGTGAAAGGAAGGATCTTTTTTATCTGGGAAGTTTGGATTTGGGGATTTATTTTATCATTTTTCCGTCTACTCCAGCCTTGAACGTTTGTACGACCTTACTTCCTGCGGATCATAGTTGTCCAGTGAGTTGATGATGAGATTTTCGTGTGTTGAAGTTTGTTCATAGTATTTATTTCTTCAATCCTTGAAGATTTCTGTGATTGTCTTGCTGTTAATCATAGTGCGGAGGTAATCGGTCCTCGTTCTTACGTCTACTCCCGTTATAAGCCTGAGAATTCTGTTCTACATCGTTTGTAGTTTGATGACGGGTGTCTTTGCTGCGTAGCCCCATCCTAGGCAGCCATAGATGATAATAGGCTGTATCACACACTTGTAAATTATCAGCTTTGTTTGTTGGCTGAGTTTCTGCCCTTTGAGTAGTGGGTACAATTGTATGAATACTGGCATCGCTTTTTTCTTGGTTTCTGCAATGTGCCTCATACAGGTTAATTTCCTGTCGATGGTTATGCCTAGGTATTTGGTTTCGTTTTTGAACGGAATTTTCTCTTGAAAGAGGGTAAAATTCTCTGGTGGTAAGAGTCTTCTTCTATTTACTACTAGTGCCATGCACTTTGTAGTGTGTACTTTTATCCTCCATTTTGAGAGCCAGGTTTCAAACATCTTCAGGAATCTTTTTGATGTTAAAGAAGTGTATTAAATATTTCTTTCTCTGGTATTGATCAACTTCATCTGCAAACATTCTTATAGTCATTTTTGGTTGTGTTAGGACGTCTTCCACATATATATTGTACAGAAAGGGAGCTAGTACTGACCTTCTCGATACTACTACCCTTACACGCACTCTTTCTGATAGTGAACCCTTTAAAGAGACTTGGAAGACTCTGTCTACCAGGTAACTGTTGATTAGTTGGATATCACTTCGTGGGAACTTGTAATTGATCATTTTTTGTATAAGGCCAATATGCCACACCTTATTAAATACCTTTTCTACATCAAGGAATATAGCTATTAGGTTTTCACGGTGGTTGAAGCTTTCTGTGGCGTCTTCGATGAAGTTGAGTAACTGATGGATTGTCGAGTGTTGTCTTTTGAAACCAAATTGTAAGTCAGGGATTAACTTGTTGTCTTATGCATGTTGTTTTAGTCTCTTTAGAATTAGAATTTTGAATAGTTTGCCAATAGTGTTTTGTAAGCTGATCGGTCGTCTATTTTGTGGAAAGATTCCATTTTTTCCCGGTTTAGTTATAGTTATCACTTTAGCATTTTTCCAGAATTTTCGGAAGTAAACAAGTCTGAGAGTTGCATTTAGTATCTTGGTGAGGTGAGCTATTGCAATTTGTGGTAAGTTTCTTAGGATCTCGTTCTTGATGCCGTCTAGTCCTGGTAATTTATTTTGTCTAAAAGATTTAATAGTATTTCAGAGTTCATGTTCCGTGATTGGGGTTGGTGTCTCTGTTATCGGTCTATCCTTGTAGGCATTTACTCTTCTGGTGACTTCTCTATTGAAAACTACATCTTGAACCTGGTTAGGTTGAAATTTATCTTATAAAGTTATCACTATCGCTTTGGCTTTGTCCTCGCTGGTATAGACCATCCCCTGTTGCCTATGGATGGCTGGTATGCATGTTTTTTTTTTTTGTAGTCTCTTTAAGTATTTTGGATCAGGTCCATGTTTTATGCAGGTTAGTGGCTGTGTCCGTGACGAAAGTGTTCCAGTTTGATCTTCTGATTTGGTTGACAGTTCTTTTAACCAGTGCTTGGAGTCTGTTGTATTTGATTCGCTCTTGTGGTGTTCGTAGTCTTTTCCAGTCTCTGCGCTTTTCCCTTTTTAGGGCTATGAAATAGTTTAGTTCAGCGTGGTCTATCCTTAGGTCTTGCTGTTTCTGGGAGGTCGTGGTGTGTAGTTTGTATGTTTCTTGTAATGTCGTCGTGAATACGTCTATGGCCACATCAACGTCTTCTTCTGTTTCAATATCTAAGTTCCTCGGGAGTACGCTTGTAGATCATATTTAAATTTTGTCCAGTAAGTTGTCCTTATAGTCAATTTGTACCAGCTGGATTGATGTTCTGTGTTGATGTCCTATACGCATAGTACTGGTTTGTGATTGGAGTCTAGTTCTTGGAGTACCGATAAGGTTTCAGTTGTTATTTTCATGTTTGTTAAGATTATGTCAAGAACGTCTGGTCTATGGAGGTAGTTTCCGGGGTAGAAAATCGGTGTTTCCGATGCTAACACATTGTAGTCCGTTTTATTTGAGTGTTCTTCTAGGATCCGTCCGTATCTATTTGTCATCCGACTGTTCCATAGTGTGTTCTTGCTATTTAGGTCTCCCCTATTAGATAGCTACCGGTTGCCATAAAATTATCAAGGTCACATTTTAAAAGAATCTTGGTTGGAGGGCTATATCCAGCAACAAAAGTAATAGGTCCGTTTTGTGTTGATTCCTGCTGACATTGCCTCGAGGTTTTCTACTCTGTAATTTGGAATGTGGTCCTTGACTAGGACAGTTGTCCTACCTCTCCTTCCATGTTCTCTGTCAGTTCGGTAGATACTGTAACCTGAGATGTATAGCCATTTGTTTGGCTGTGGATGTGTTTCACATATTAGAGCGTATATGGTATGTTTCTCTATTACTATTATATTATAATTCACATTTTATCAAATGTATCTCTTTTAACTTGCTTTATTATTCAACCTACCACAATTGTAATTTTAAATTTAAAGGGTATCGAAGTCTTAACTACAATTTTATTACTCCTTACTTTCCAACTTTTAGAATGTTTTCTAAAATGATTTATTAGAGCTAAGTATATTCCATATGTTCTTAGTAAGACATCAAGTTCATGTTTCTGCTGTAGTAATCCATTAGCATTCCATTTAAGAATCCTGAGCTAGTTTTTTACTGTGTTTAATATTTTATTCGGCATCGTCACTAAAATAAAAGTCAGTGGCTGCTTCAATTAGTATCATTAGTTTTGTTATCTCTTCTTCTGCCTGTCTGATTTTGATTAGGTAATGTCTTAGATGTTAGAGTATACCACAAATATCCATTTCTTTGAATATGGAATGAATCGGTTTGCTCCTGTTCCTTCAGATGATGTGAAACCGCTTGTCTGTTAAGTAGGGTGTCTCTGTAAGAGTGTGGGGTTGGGTTAGAGTTGGTAGGTGCCACTGTTTTGCGGGGTAGTGACGGGAAGTCATTTTTGGTTGGAGTTGTTTGTGTGGAGGTAAGTGGTTTTTCTTTCTTCTGCTGCCTCTGTTCAACTTTCTTTTCAATCATTTTTAGGTATTCAAGACATTTTGAATAGTTGGCTGTGTGTCTGCCTCCACAATTCACACAGTTTGCTGGAGTGGTAGCGTCCTTCCTCTGACATTCCGAGGTCAAGTGTGGTGTTAAGCATTTAACGCATCTCAGAATTTAAGAGCGATTTTTTTTATGTCCAAATTTCTGACATCTGTGGCATTGTAGAATGTAATTCTGGGTCTGTACGTAGTGTTCAATCTTTACTCTTGTGCTGTTAAGGAAAGTCTTTTGAAACAGTTTGAAGTTTTTGTCCGTTCTTGTGATAGATCCAACAAAGATTGGGAGTAGTTTGAGATTGTCTTGGAGGTTGTTTTCTGACTGCGTCCATGAAGTGAATTGTAGCACGTCTGTCGCTGTGTATCCCAGTGATAGGAGTTCTTCTTTGATGTCGTCTATTGGCATGTTCATTGGGAGTCCTTTGATAACAACTTTGAGGGGTTTGTCCCTCGGCAATGTATAAGTAAAGAATTCCTGCCTTGTATTTTTGAGTAAAGCTTGTAGAGCTTGTATATTCTCCATTATCTTAATTTATTTTTGGATCAAATATATTTTAAATATTTGGTTTTTGAAAATACTACATTTCTTCTGATCAGTTTGTATAAAATACCAGACTTCACAAGCATAAAGAACAACCGGTTAAACTATTTATAGTTAAAATAAACATTTTTATAGTAACTATGATATTCTAAGATACTATTTCTACTTTCTAAGAAATACTGATGTACGATCTTAAATCAACTTTGACATAAGTCACTGTTGCCCTACAAACAGAGTCGACGCCAACTGTTGCGAGTTGTCAATTCAGAGTCTATTGAAAATTTGTCGTAGTGTAAGCCCTCTGGCAACATGTACATGTCGTCTTGAGACTCATCCCCCTCAAATCAACTTCCTTCCGATCCTACCAACTTTGTGACGTCAGTAGTCTGTCTGACTTTTTATTGTTATTCAATTCTTCTCAGACGCGCTCTTCAAAAGAGTTGTCTGAGTCCTTGATTGACCTAGTCATTTCGTCTTCACTACTCATATTTACGTGAAGCTCCTTGAGGTTTTAAGTTCGTACCAAGCATTAGTAAGACCAAAATTAGGAATTAGAAATATCAACAAAACTTAACCTACTTTTGTGGCCGCATAGCCTAAGGCGTCACTCTTGCAATAGATTAGACTACCGATAACAGAGAGATCAGTTTTAGAAACATGGTCGGGTTAACGGTGGTTTTTCCTAAATGGTTTTCCCTACTTACTCCACGCAAATGGGGGTACAATTCCTCTAAATTAAACCTTCCTCATCCTTGACACATTATAGTAATTAAAATAAAGGCGTACAACCTTAACAGGTAGTGAGATGTGGTGCTAAAAAATGTAACAAAATTAAATAACACTCATTTTTCTTAGTGTCAATATTTAAAACATCTTATTACCTTAAATTAACAGGATAAATTTAGGTTGTTAGAAAACAAATTACTTTGGAAAATTTATAGTACAATAATGGAGAATGAAATAAGTTAAATATTAGTGTGTTTTATACCCTGTAAGTGTACTTATGTACTCATCACCAGAGATAGTTTGGGTAATCAAATCTCACAGGCTATGGCGGCAGGACGTGTAGCGTGAATGTAATAAAATAGAACCATGTTCAAGAAATGTACTGGTAAATCTATTAGGAGGAGACTCATATGACCTAGATGCAGGATAACATAATATGGACATGTAAGAGATAGGAAGTTATAAGGTGGACTCAATGAAACTAGCTCAAGACAGGAATAAGTGGCGTACAATGACATTTAGAGCTACTTTGTCCATAAATTAAGTGAGTTAATGTTAATCCAAGTTAGTTGAGCACAGTTAAAGATCAAATTTTTATCTTTACTCTGCTGAAAAACCAGGAAAGCCTATTTAGCATTAAAATGGATTCTTTATCACATCGAGATCAGACAAGTCCATTTGAGGTAAAATTGTATTATTTTAAACTCGAAATAAGATGAGTACAGTTGAGGTAAAATTGTATTATTTTAAACTCGAAATCATGAGTCCAGTGGGGATATATATGTATTTTCATATGAGTTCAAAATAAGATGTTTTCTTTATCACATCAAGATAAAATGAGTCAAATTGAGTTAAAAATGAATTATAGATCCCTCACAAATCGGACGGATCCATTTGAAGAAAAAAAATATTATTCTTTCGAAATAATATGAGTTAATTTAGAGTCAAAACGTAATATATATCTTATTAAAAATCTTGTGAGGTGTAGATTAATAGAATTACAGCCACATTCTCTCACATATTCTCATAGCGTGTGAGCTAATTGAAGATCTCCACCAAATTTGTAATAATACATAAGCACTTAACATAATAGTTCATTTTTTTAAATTTCTATAGCCTGTCTTCTTTGAGGACAATATATTAAGTTGAGAAGCAAATGTATTTAAGGTTTTCTGGATGCTACATCAAGTTCTTAGTAAGGATATTTAAATTCATATTACCTCTATAGGGGTCTCACTTCAAATAACTATCACCCTATTGTGAGATTAGTTCAAACAATAAAGGTCTCCCTTGATTTTACTATCATCTTGAAATAAGGACTGGTGTATTTTAAACTAGAGTTTAGGCTGTAATTTAGGTCAGATTTCAAGAAACTTATTTAGTTCGTTATTAATTTTGTATTTATTATCTAGTAGCAGTTTGAAACATTCTTAGTATGGTTAAGCTGCATGAAAACTATATCATATTTATATATTCAACATACATCTACCAAATTTCAATTTTGAGAATTCATTTATTCAGACATTATTTGATTATTCGGGAATGTGCATTTACTTTCATTTATTAGTTCAATTTTATTCCACATTGGAATTTTTTATTTCTAGTAATATAGAAAGGTTTGAGTCCCCCATTTCTTGGTACCAATTAATAAATTTTAAATTTTCAGTATTTTTAATTTTTTACTATTTAAAGCATCTTAGATGAAGTCCAACTGAATTTTATTTTAAGATGTGTGGGAAATCATTTAGGAACAACATCTCTCAGTAGACACGACTGAAATTTGAACCCTGATACCCTGTCATCAGCAGGGCAGTCTAACATGAGAGTGATGTTCTAGTTCACCCACTGAAGGGGGCCTTTTGACACATATTATAATAACGCAAAATTGTCACTATTCATTATGATTTTATAAATATAACTCTTAATTGTTTTTTATATACCTACAAAATAACAGTTTAGACAAAGCTATAATTTGAAAAATAGTTAAAAACCATGAAGGGTGATGGTGCTAAGTAATATATCTAACTACATATATTATTTTTAAGGGTCACGCCTCGTTGATCTTGTGGTAAATGTAAACACGCTCACCTCTGGAAATGACAAAGTGCTCGCAGCAGCCATCCCACGCACACCTGCTTGTTTTGTTCCTGCGTGTTTGTGAGCGTGTTGAGGGGGGAGCAGGGGGGGGGGGG
>CABFVZ010000908.1:98453-118887 GCA_902151445.1 Timema monikensis
GGGGGGTGAATATGACGAACCAACTGCCACACTCTTCTGACAAGTCAATGTGCAATCACTGAGAATAACACAATTACACTTGTAATAACACGGTTATCGGGAACGTCCACATTAGTTAGTACTGATACATTTTGCAAACTTTCAGACCTATAGCAATATCTAAAGGCGATTTTGTTATTATAAAATAAGGTTTACGTTATAATGGAACTAATTAATTTATCCACATATCCCAAATGAAACCTCATATGTTAAGTTTTGAAAACTACATTTTATTCTGAAAGAGATAAATGGTTTATTTTAACTAATTTCTACGTGTAGTTTCGAGGTACATAGGTTAAGGCGGAGATGTTAGAAACTCGAGCAAAGTCCATTGTTTATTTGCAGTTTTTTATAGAAAAACATTTGTTAGGCCAAAATAAATCAAATATTTATTTTATATCAACATATAGTTCAATTTTATTCACATGTTGATATCAAATTTGTTGAATATTTGCCATGAGCACACTGGCATTAGATGATAAACTTTCGTGACCTGGTGGTCTAGGGGTAAGGTGTCAGACTTCTGTGCTGGGGTCCGGGGTTAAATCCTCGGTCCCGACACAGATTTATCTGATTTCCAAACCCATCCTACACCTCTGACAAGACATCTTGTGAATGTGTGGAATGCCAGGCCACCACCGTGGTTCGGATTACACGCTAAACTGTAGGTCCTTCATTTCATCTCACAATCACCCTACCATTACACATTAGCGTAAGTGCGTAATAACCCGAACGGGTATTAAGACGTGGTGCTAATAATAATAATAATAATGATAAACTTTCTTAGAGTGGTAATTATATTATAGGACATCCTTGACGAATAATCAAGAACTGTAGATGTTTCCATGAAGAAAATGAAGATCTAAGTTTTTACTGAAACAATATTAACTTTATTTTGAGCAAAAAAATTGTAAGATAAAAAACCTTCAAAAATACAGACCTTGTATCATGTCCCTTGCATCACCACCTTAAGGTTAACATTGAGTAGCATATAGCTAATCTTATGGTTAACGGTGAGTAACATAGAGCTAACCTTAAGGTTAACGGTGAGTAACATATAGCTAACCTTAAGGTTAACGGTGAGTAACATATAGCTAACCTTAAGGTTAACGGCGAGTAACATATATCTAACCTTAAGGTTAATGGTGAGTAACATATAGCTAACCTTAAGGTTAACGGTGAGTAACATATAGCTAGCCTTAAGGTTAACGGTGAGTAACATATATCTAACCTTAAATTTAACGGTGAGTAACATATAGCTAACCTTAAGGTTAACGGTTAGTAACATATAGCTAGCCTTAGGGTTAAGAGTGAGTAGCATATAGCTAGCCTTAAGGTTAACAGTGAGTAGCATATAGCTAGCCTGAGGGTTAACAGTGAGTAGCATATAGCTAGCCTTAAACCTAAGCAGGTAGAATAGTTTTAAAATAATCCCAAATGACAATTATAAGATAATAAAGAATTGTGGTGATGATATTGCAACTTCTTCTTCCCACCAAAGTGCTGGGAGATAGGCTATGTCTTTTCAGTGTTTTTGTGTATCTTATGTTCTTTCAGGTAGATTTCAGGGGGTTGATATTCCTTAAAGTAGGCTGCAGTCTGCTTATGTTCCATCAAGTATGTCACAGTTTATGTTCCTTCAAGCAATAAATTTAAACGTAATTTATTTTCAAATCCTTACTTAATATATATACAGAGGCAGTATTAAAATTATTACCTAGAGATCGTCCTAATAATTTAACGTATAACTTAACTTATTTCATTTGACACAACCACTACCTATATTAGGCCTATTGTATGTTATCTATGTGGCTTATATATTTTAAACATATCTTATTATTCCCCTGATGGTAAGGAAATATATATGTAAAGGAAGATTCTATGCGTATTGGCGTGTCTGAAGAGTTAGACACATTATAGTAATAAATAACCCTCCGTTCATCCAGACGGGATTCAAAGCCCGGACTTCCATCATATGAAATTCAAACTGCACAATCTTGATGTATATTTGCTATGCTCACAGATTAGTATATCTAAATTACATGTCTGAAAAACTGAGCCATATATAGAAAGTTGTAGAGGTACTTTCAGCCACTGAACGAATAAAACTAGTTTTTCTCAGTTTATTGTTGTTCCGACTCAGAGAATTTTACTTTTGCTACTTAGACCAAACGAAATTATTATCCCTTTTTTCTAACAATCTCTTTATCATACCTAAATCATTGGAGATTATAAAGGACTAGTGAGGCTTGTTTTGATGATCAGACTCAGACTACGTAGTCATCAAGTCCAGCGCTACAATAAATGTAGGACGATACCTACCCACAACAGAATGGAATGGGACAGGTTCATTTGCGATGTTTTAAATAAAGAAAATGGAAAAAACTGTATTGAGAATCACATAATTTTATAAAATATAGTGTTATGGTGCAAACCAGTGGTTCCCAATTATTTTTGATGGAGGTTCGTTTTAAAAACTCGACCTGATTCCGTGGTCCGTCAAAATCTTAACAGTGACTCAAGTTCAAGCCCTATAGGACTTTACTAATTAAAAGCATGATTTTCTTTCCTTTTACTTTTTTTACTTATTTATTACTGCTCCTTCCATGTTTACTACCTGCCCAACAATGAAATAGCATCATTTCTTCTGTCTGTCGCTATCTCATCAAGCTACTTTAAAATGTTTCTGCGGTCCGGATGTGGACCACGGTCCACTATTTGGTGACCACTGGTGTAAACTATCTAATAAATAACCATATATTTCCGAAATAAGTTTCAACTTATCAAACCTTTTTAATAATGTTAATATTGGATATTAATAAAGCATATTATATAAAGGCTCATTTGTAATTATCTATAAAGAAAATATTCATAAATATTATTCAAATGCTAATGTAAGAAAAAATATACTTAATATTTGTGATTATCATTTTGTAATATATGAAACCAACATAGGTCATTTAAACAGATGTATTAACTTTTATTCTTTTAATAAGTGTTTAAATGATTAAAGCATTGTTATTAAAATAAATAAAGTAAAAACTAAGCTTAGCTAGAGCATGTAATAAACGATCCAAGTGGTAATGATAATTTTATAAGTCATTAGTCCTTCAAACGGTATTTTGTGGTTCCAGTAAGTCTTGGTTGGTCAATATGGAGGGCTTGGAATACCAATCCTAGCAAAGACACTTTGGGCTGTAAAAACAAACTATTTCGCTTCAAAATTACTCCCCTCACGTTCTACAACCTTACAGGGCGAGGAAACAGAATATTTAACAAGCACTCACTATTTTATATTGGGCTCCAATCCCTGTTACTAACAAGCTACCCCCAAAGGGAGTGAGGGGTGCTTGGCTCTACTAACAGCGGAATAATAATTAGTGAAAACATGAGCAACGGATCTTTTTATTCAAGAGAACTTTAAAATTACTGGAGTTTGAAACTTTACAATAGATCAGTTGATTTACATCGGTGAGTGCATTAACTGAATCTAGTCAAGGTTTGAATCCCATTCAGGTGAAATGAGTTTTTTTATTGCTTAAATAATACAGTAAAATTAGCACTAAAACTGCTATAATAAGGAAATAATTACGATGTTAGTGAAAATCAGCATTTGTATATATATATATAAATGTATCTATTTTTAGAATAAAAATAGTCCCGAGTTGTAGGGTACCTGCTTTATCAGCTATGTCTACTTGTATTAGGGCGAGCGAAGGTCAGAGCCTGGGTATCCTTCACCGCGCAGATGTCGAAACTACGTATTATAACTTTACACGCGCTCGTTCTGGCAGTTACATTCTGTATTTAGTGCATGTAGCATCTTGTTATTATCTTATAAATAATATTCTTGTATAAGAAAAATGTCCAAAAGTTTCCGTAGTTCATTAAAATAGTGTCTTTTAAAATCAATATGATAACCTTTTTTTTAATGCCTGAAAATAATATATAATTTATTTATGAAGAAAACTTTTTAAATTAGATTGTTGATGCTGGTAAAGATGCGATGGAAATTTTAGAAAATATAGTAAAAAATATTTGATGGCAAACACCAAAAAAAGGCCTAACTTCTGTTGTTATTCATTGGACTTGTAGAAAACATTATATAAGACCGGGTAACATTGTTATGGAGAAAATGACCAAATAAGTGATAATAAAGCGTCAAAGAAATCAAACAAAAAAAAATAAGTTAAGGGACAACTTAGTAGTGTTATAGATTTAATTGCAGTTGAGGCTAAGCATCATATTAATTGTTACAGAGATTTTATGAAAGAGCTAAGTGCACTAAAATTGACACGCCTGGACATCCATGCACAGATGCAGTTAAATATGCAATAAATAGCATATTTAACCACTTTGAAAATAGAAATGATAGACCATTTAAATTGCAGGATTTAATAGATGTGCTACAATGTGACGTTCCACGTATCAAAATGAAACTTATTTGAAAAATCTGAAGGAAAAATGTACTAATATGGCACATATTAATTAGAGGGTCTGCAGTAAATAGGATCCTTTCAGTCAATCTTACAACTTATCATAAAAGAATTTATTTCTTAAAAAGATGATTCAAATATTTTTACTGACATACTATTTAAAAAAGGACTTATTTCTTCTTATAGTGATGTAAAGATATTAGAAACATCAATATTACTGGCACTATCAGAAGAAATTGAACCTGCAGCTTTTGCACAGTGTATCTTTAATAGCTGTGATCTCGATATAAATACTATTGAGGGTTTTAATACGTTCCACGAAAAGGTTGGGATTAGTTGTTACCTATGATTACTGATATTTCAAGATATTTGTCATACACGATTAAAAAATGCTCAAAAATGAAGCAATTTGCCATTATTGATAAAAAATATATTGTAAATGTGATACGGTTTGGAATAAAACTTAAATAAAACTGCACAGCTATTCTTTTGAGGGTTTAAATGTTCCTTTTACCTCAAAATATTTTAAGGACATATCATCTACATGTGATGCTTTATGGATGACTGGAAAGTTTAATGGATTGTTAATAATCCCGAATGGCAAGTATTCATGGAAAAAATAAGGACCTTTTGATAAAGTGAGAATAAATAGTTCCTGTTCATAATTGCTCCCTCAAGTGACTATGACACTATATATACTTCTATAGTTATGGATGTAAGAAAATCAAAAAAATAAAATTTTAAACAACATTTTAACCTTTTACCAGCCTTTACATATGAAGGCTGTGAAGGTTGCATAGGACAACATGGCAGGAATCAGCCTGAGAAAGATATTCAGAGTCTTTTATGCACCAAAAGCTTTTGATCACATTCTAATGAGACGAGCGTGTTCTCATTCCATTCAAGCACACTTATTAGTACAATTATCTATTTCAATGATTCTTTTTAATAATTATTTTACTAATGAAGAACTTGATGTTGTGAATGAAACATTTTGGATTTTTATAACATTGGTAAAAAAAGCAAAACTTGAAAATAAATTGCCACATAAAAATAGAGTTAGAATTGAAAATTAATTTTAAAAATCTCATATTTTCAAGCTATGGATACAAATTTAGTAAGTATTAATTAAATTCAGCTATATATAGTTTTTTGGTATTATATAAAAATCACAATATTTATTTTTATTTACAAATAAGTTAATTCTAGAATGTTTGTGATCAAATAAGATCAACAAAAAAACACTCTATAATTATTAAAAATAATATTCTAGTTTATAATAAGGAATTAATAATAATTAAAAACTAATAAACATTTATATATAATGTGTAAAATATAGTTGAATAAGACATTATTATCCATTTACATTTAATTTGCATGATAAAATCAATATTAATATTAAATAGAGATAATTTAATTTAACCCATCTATCCCCTTTCATTATATTTTACTAATACTACCACCATTACTACTATTACTACTACTACTACTACTACTACTACTACTACTACTACTACTACTACCTACACTCAGTATTAGAATATTTTTGGTTTTAATACATTTATTTAGTTATTTTAATATATTACAATGCCATTTGCGTCAAAAAATCTTTAATTTTTAATGGGATATTGGAAATTACCATAAAATGACAATTTTGCCCCATAAAACTTAAAGTGGTACCCTTTTACTCGGGACTCCTTGATTTTCCGAAGAGTAAGAGTTCTTAAACATTTCTAGAAGTTTTCATTAAGATAACAATTAATTCCTTTTTCAAACTTAAATTTAATATTTTTAATAATGTTTATATTTATTTGGTAAGGATTAATAAATTATAAAATTAGATATTCTCTCTCATTCTGTTACTCCCTTCTCCTTATTTGATCTTCAGATTTCTACGACATGTTTCAGTGTTATAATATGTTACACCATCTTCAGGTCTGAGTAAAACCAATGTATTGTGAAATATTGTGTGGATGTTTGTAAAATTGTGAGTAACCTTCCAGAAATACGCATTTTGAACAATTCATAGTCATAATAAATAAGCTTGTTAATTTAAGTGTGTATTTAGCCAATATTTCGTAAATTAGCTTCTAAATTCTCTTTAATATTTACATATCTAATGCTTATCTTCATTATAGTTACAATTTTATAAACATATACAATATATTTCACAGTGCATTAGTTTTCCTTAGACCTGAATATGATGTAACATAAAGATCAAATAGGGAGAAGGGAATAAAATAATAAGAAAGAAGATTTAATTTTTAATTAACTGTACTAAAATAATTTCTTAATCTTCCAAAACACATATGTGGCTCCATTAGGATTGGTAAATCATGAAAATTTGAAAATGTTAATGGAAAAATGTGTTGTCAACATTGCAGGCTCATGTGAGCTCTGGTATGATGATCAAGGTGAAATAATGTCTGAAGATAAAGAAGTGGTAATACTCAAGAAAATTAAGTAGGGATGGTTAATACTAAGGTGATGTATCTAAGTGATTGATTATAGCTTGCGGAATTAAACCCCGAACCGGTAGATATTTTGATAGTATATGTACACATGATAGCAACCGTCTACGATGATGTCAAGGAAGAAGAAATCTAAGATAGAATTGAATACATTATTCAACAAGGAGAGAAGAGGAGAAACGAACACAGTCCTCATGGTTTATTGGAATATTATGATCGGAGAAGGATTCGAGCTGAAGATCATATTGCCACATGGACTGTGGAAGAGAACAAAACCGAGGGAAGATGATCACTGAATTCTCCCAGTGGAATAACCTGGTTTAAGAAACGGAAGACAAAACCATACAGATGGAAGAGCCAAAGAGACATGCAGTACCAACTAGACTATAACCTGCTGGTGATGGGAAACAAGAATCGAGAAGATTATGATGATTAGAAAGAAAACCCAAGGTGGAACTTTGAAAAAATAGGAAGCAAGAGTGACATTGTTAGAAATGCATTATAGCATTGGCTAAGCGAGGTAACAGAAGAGATTATAAGTGCGTAAAAATAAGTGGAACAGAGTTAAGAATATTTTTAAGGTAGCTAAATGACAATGATTGAAAAGTAGACGGCATAAAAGTCTCCTGGGTGACAACTTAAATTCTTCAAAAAATGGAAGAACGAATTAAATGGAAAAATCCTACAAATATGCAAATATTAGGCTAAACTACGACTTAAAGAGAGAAATAAAGAAAGCGAGGTAGGATTGTATAGAGATGATATGCCATAATACTATCGAATTGTAAATAAAATGAAGTTATGACATCATATACTAGAAAGGAAAGGATCTCGGAGGTAATGAAAACAAAAGTGGGCTAACAATAGGAATAGAAATCCCAAAATATCAGATGTTGACGGATCATAAAAATGTTCTTAGGATTTTAGAAATATATATAGAAAAACTAGTTGTTCAACAAGAAAAAATTACCAGGCAACAGAGAGGTTGAAGCACAAGAATGGGAAGAGGAAGAGGAAAAAGGATCTAGCATTTTGAAAACTGAGGTGGAGATAACCATAAATGACATACGAAGAAGGAAAGAAGAAGAAGAAGAAGGAAGGACTTATAAATATGATTTTTGAAACAGGATTATTAACAAAAGACTTTCTAGATGTAACCATGGTTCGATTCTTATGTAAATGTAAAGCACAATGTATTGTCCTCACCAATGAAACTCTCCGTAAGCGAATGCATTGACACCTCCACGATACTATAGTAAAAAATCCAGAAAAAGCAGTTTCAGCACATGTCTCCACTCATAATCTCAACTTTGAGGACTGCTACACTGTCAAGGTGTTAAAATCATTAAACAAGACACAGTGAAATACGTCCCAGTTAAGAAGATGGGCACTGTCAAATCAATGGATCATAAAGTTTAGAAAATCATTCAACCTAAATATTCGTTAATTTCAACCCATAAGCTACAATAGCACTACCTACCTTTCACAGATTAATAGAGAAACATTCAGAGAATTTCAATTCCACCAGAGAAATTTTAATCTGTCCCAATTAAGTTGACATTACTGTAAACCACATCCTGTTTAGTCTTACAACTACTTATTCCTTAGGAAGATGCCATAATAGCATAGAAATATTCAAGTATGTGTAAATATGTGTTAGTGTTTTCACATTTATTTGTGATCTAATACTTTTCTACTATTCTCTCATTTTATTTATTTTAAAAAATTAGAAAATAGTTAGATATAATTTTGCTTCAATATTCTTATCATCCGTCACTCACAGATAGTTCACAGGTTTTGATAAGGATTTCTTGTGCATACGCTTTAACAATCAACTAGAGCTAGAACCAAACCTCAAACCATTCAATTAATGTTTTTAGAACGTATTACCCCAACCTAAAAAACAAGGGGAAAAAAAGGATGAACGCATAAATACACACAAGAATCCGAAAATGAGCAAGGAATACTAAATATAGATCAGTTCTAATCATGTCCCAAAAACACAGCTAGGCATACAAGTTTTCAATGCTTGCCATGAAGGTATTTTTCCCACAAAAATAGATCTGTCTTAGTTTAAGAAGTACTGCAAGATAGCTTTCCTGGTACCAAATGTCGTTGCACAGTAAAATAGGTGGATCTGAAATTTAAAACGATTTAAAAACGTGAAATTCAAAGGTTTATTATATTTTTAATGTATGATTTCAGTGTCTCTTGAATTCCTAGAATTTTACAAAAGTTACATACTATAAAAACATTTGTTTCATATTAATCGTTCTATATTTCAGTGTCCCTCAAATATTAGGGGCCATCTGCCACGTTTACCTCCGACCTTAATGGTCCGTTCAGCTGATATATACTGCGACCCTTCTCATCCTGCTGGTTTTGCAGGCGTCGCTCATAAAGTCGTCCAAGAAAGATCCTGAAAAAGTACGAAAATGGCTTCTTGCGCAGGATGCTTATACCCTACACAAACATGTGGTAAAAAAGTTTCCACGCAACAAGTACGTGTTGTCAAACATTGAAAATCTCTGACAAGCCGATCTCAACGATATGCGAAGTCTTAGAAAATACAACGATGGTGCAGCGTACTTGCTCTCCGTCATCGAAGAGCTTAGCAAGATGGCCTGGGCGAGGACGCTTCCGTCTAAGACGGGGAGCGTCGTAAGAGAAGCATTTAGGACATTTTCAAACAAAGCGGCCGTAAAATTCTAAGTATACAGACGGACAAGGGGACAGAGTTCACGGCACGTCTAGTCAGGAAATTTCTCAGGAAAAAAGGCGTGCATTACTACACCACTCATAATCCGGACGTGAAGGCAAGCATCGGGGAACGATTCAATAGAACTCTGAAAGTACGCATGTGGCGCTACTCTACCAAAAATTACACGTATCGGTATGTGGACTCCCTCCAAGATCTAGTCGACGCTTATAATGGCGCAAATCATTCTACTATCAAAATGGCGCCTGCCGACGTTTCAGAAACCAATATACTTCAATTCAGAGATAATTTGTACGGCAAAAGGCATCCAAACTCGGATAGTAAATCGAAAATAAAAGTCAGTGACACGGTGCGTCTTAGCAAATCCAAAATGCTGTTTAAAAGGGCAACGAAAGCAATTGGAGCGAAGAGACTTTCAAAGTCAGCAGTGTCGTGTTGCGACAAACTGTCGTCTACAGGCTGACCGGACCTGTATGGCGAGGAGGGGGAGGGGACGTTTTACGAACCCGAATTGTAACGCGTACGTCTTTCAGACACTTTTAAGGTGATAAAATACTACGTGTCAAGGGTAAAGGCGTCAGAAAGAAAGTGTACGTGCAATGGAAAGGTTACTTCACCAAGTTTAATTCCTGGATTCTTGCCGGTTAAGTCAGCGTCCTACCATAAGGGACCAGTTTTACCCCACATTGCCGAGTGACAGCTCTATGGTTTATTTCACAAAAATACCCTCACAAATTTCACCACGCAACTTCCTTACCTTCTTTCACTCGACGGGCGGTGAGAAGTGGCTCTGGCTGAATTTCAATATCCGTATTCTTTCACCACAGTACTCGAGGGTCAATATATGGTACAACTGGGTGGACACTAACGGCGTGTTATAAATATTCAAGAATCATATCTCTCCTGGAAACTACAGCACTATCCATGAATTGAACAAAGCTCTAAACGACGTAGAGGCGTTTAAGGGAGATTCCGGAGTTGTATTCAAGTACACAAACCCCAACAAAATGTGGACGTTGTCTCTTCTTCACCAAATATAAACCTGCTTACTCTATCAAGTCAACTAAGTCTACAGTTTGGTTTTGATCCTCTGACTAATCTGATCAAAGTCCCAAAGTCACTGTATGCCGCCAAATGTCTACTCTGCTTGCCCTCGCAAATGTACATCTACATGGATATCGTCGATCATCAGTCAGTGGGTGGCATTGTGGCACCGCTGTTACGTATCGTAGGTATCAACAACATAACTATCTCTACGGCATACATAAGACAGTAAGCTATGATCCGTTGCACTACATGCCCGTGCTTAGGAGGGAAATTGAAAGTTTGGAAATCAATATAAGAACAGACTCGGGTGAACCTGTACCATTTGAATTTGAAAAAAATTTGCGTGAAACTTCATTTTCGACGCTGCTCAACATGAACTGTCCCTACCAAAGATACTACGTCAACCAGGATGGAACAGGTATATCTTCGATCTACCTCGGTGTTCCCTATCAACGAGGGCATGAGATAAGAAGTGTTTTCAGCGGCCTTTTCAAAAGCGTCGTACCATTGCTTAGAAGCGGTGCTAAAGCCATTGGAAAACAGGCGCTTCATACGGGTATCGACGTGCTCTCCGACGTTGCCAATCAGCGTCATCCTTTCAAAGAGAAGCTACGGCACCTTGTCGGCGAGGCAGGAACTAAACTTAAACGCAAGGCGGAGCAGAAGATTGACTCATCGATGACCGGTGCAGGCCATAAAGGGCGTCGTATGAAGCACTGACGTCAATCTTCTGTCGTTGCCCAACGTAAAAAGGTCAAGAAAGAAGCTGTAGATATTTTCAGTTAAAATGTCGTTTCTACATCCCCAGTCCTGCGAGAGTACCAGCAGTGAACTTGATCTCTTTTCCGTCCCACCCACACAAACCAGTCTTGAAAGTGGGCAATGGCTCCAGTACAAATCTGTCTCTTCCCTCACCAATGATTTGCCCTTCGAATTTACAATTACCAGTCAAGGTGAGTTCTATGTTGATATTTCCCAGACTATGCTCTATCTCAGGGTGGCCATCATGAAACCTGACGATGGAGCTTTCACAGAGGTGGATCAAATCGCTCCCGTCAACAACTGGCTGCATTCGCGATTCACACAGGTGGAAGTGTTTTTAAACGAAAAACTAGTCTCACCGCCCAGAAACGCGTATGCTTATAGAGCGTACATTGAGACGTTGCTCAATTACAACAGTGAAGCCAAAAGAACGCATTTTACTTGTGGTCAGTGGTTCAAAGACAGCCCCGGAACCTTTGAGGAGGCTAATGCTGGCAACAAGAGATTTGAGGCCGGTCGCATTCTCACTGAAAAAAGTAAGATGGGGGCACTTTTGGGGTATCTACACGGTGAAGTGTTTAACCAAGAGAAATACCTTTTGAACTGTACTGAACTCAGAGTCAATTTGGTCCGTTCCAGAGACGGGTTTAGACTTATGGCCATCCCTGAACTCCCTCACTTTAAGGTTCACATCGCTGTAGCTGGCCTTCTAGTGTGACATGTTAAAGTAGCACCTTCTATACTGTTGGCACATGCCAAAGCATTAAACGGCAGTCCCGCAAAGTATCCCATCACCCGTTTGGATGTAAAAACAATCACTATTCCTATGTGCGTGCAAGAGAAATCACTTAACAACGTATTCACCGTACATTTATCCAAACGATGCATTGTGGGATTTGTATAAAACGCGGCGTTCAACGGAGACGCCACTAAGAACCCGTTCAACTTTCAAACCTACGGCATGAACCATTTCTCGCTGTACGTAGACGGGGAACGAGTGTGGTCGAAACCACTACATCCCGATTTTTCAAACGGCAACTATGTCAAGTCCTACCACACATTGTTTTCTGGAACGGGTATCCATTTCATGAATGAAGGTAGCGACATCACACGGGAAGCCTTCCCTAAGTGATATCATGTCATGGATTTCGATCTCACACCAAATCTGTCCGCCCACATGACATCACATTGGAATTTGAGGAGCATTGAAGTGAGCTTCACCAGAGCTCTCACCAAAACCGTCAACTGTATCATGTATGCGGATGTTTGCCAACATCATTACCATTGGCATAGACAGAAACGTAGGGAACGATTATGTGAGTTAATATAAATTGCTTCCAGCCTCTTACCACGATTATTTTTGACATGGACGTCATTGTGGATTTCCAGAGCTTCATCAACAACAACAAAGAGTTTATCGTCAAGAAACTGAGTGTTTTATCTGTATACGGCACATTACTTCAACATTGGGTGTTAATACCCCCAGACGCTATCGAGGATCTTTCCATCGATGCCAGAAAGAAAGCCGACTATATCGTCAACAATCTGCACGGTATTCCCTGGGATGGCGGTGATCTGGATTGCAGCCTGCTCGAGTCTCTCATCTCCCGTGCCACTACGAGTGTAGAAACCGTCTACGTCACGGGGGCAGAAAAGAAAAGGTTTATAGTCAAATACACGTCTACACCCATCGTAGATCTGTACAACAGAAGTGGTTCGCCACTGAAAACACTTAAATTGTGCCGCGCCATGTGTATGGCACATAGTTCTGTGTGGAATTTCTGTTTGGCCTCTATCGTCTGGGTACTTCGAGATTGGAAGGTTGAAGATGGACACGCACACCATAAGACGTGCGCTGAAAACAAACCCGTGGTTCCGTTCTCTACGGTCGTGTGTTCTCCCTGCTGTCCAACTACCCGCAAGAATAGCTTGACCTGTCACTTTAGTCATCAACACTGATCCACACACCAAGCTTGGGATGTATTTCTTTGCCATCTTTATCGACAAGAATGGCGTGGGAGAACACTTTGACAGTTATGGTTTTCCACCCTTTATAATGTCACATCTAGCATTTATATGCAAAAACACTTCCCGCACGTCTCATAGCAGGCTACAACTTCAAAGCATCGCCTCAGACGTTTGTGGACATTACTGTCTCATGTACCTTATCTATCGTGCCCAGAACATTCCGATGAAAACATTCCTAAGCCTATTCTCACCCACCAATCATACAGGCAACAACGCTAAGGTGGTGAGATATTAAAACACATTTTTCAAGACTGTAGGGTCCCGCCCCCCCTCAAGAGGTTGCGTACAAACCACGTTCACCTATAAAAGGGGCGTCCCGGTGGCGTGCCGACCATAACCGCGACAGTCGTCGAAACGAGCAAACATCATGGAAAGTCAAAACGTTTGCGCCCGCAAAGCAAAGCCGTTGAAGCCGCTCGCCATCACTAGTATTTTCAACACTTTGTTCCCGCTGGACGGATTCGCCACCAAGCGAGTCTTCGTCGTCATAAGCGTCAAGAACAACTTTACGCCCTATTTCCAGCTAGAAAAATGCGGAGGGAACTGCGTGGTGTTTAACCGTACAAAGTGGCAAGAACTGGCCAGCATCAAGTCGGTCATATCAAAGTTTTTCAGCAACACGCAACCTACTCAGAAGAATAGTCTGAATGTATGCGACACGCTAACAGAAACGGTGGTTGGCATCGATCTCAAGCAGCCTACGGTGGAAACTCACATCAAAACCCGGATTTTATCAGTGCTATCTACTATACACGTCAAGTCGTCTGTTTGGACTACTACATGCTGGATTGTGAACTAAAAACAATTTTACTACGCATCTAAGAGACAATGTAGAAAAACGTATGAATGAATATATGAGGCATTCCTGTAAAAGTGTATAGTTGTAAAACCTGTACTGTATAGTAAATATATATATGTAATATATGTGTTTTATTCACTGTTTGTCCTTTACGAGTCCCAACTTGACTTGTCTACCCGCCAAACTGACACCAGGGTTTCGATGACGTCATAGGGAATCCCTGTTGCCTGGGTCAATGACCTCAATATCTATTCTTGTCTCAACTCGTCTTTTTGGGCCACCATGCTGGCGCCAGGGTTGAACGCAATGATTACGTCATTGGGAAAACCCCGGTTGTCAAGGTCAATGCCCTCACGGTTTCAAGGTCACGATCTATTCTTGTCCTGACTTGTGTTGTTGACCCACGAAACTGGCGCCACGTATGAGTCACCGGGAAAAAACCCATTTTCACATAAGGAGTTGCAACACATACCTCTACGGAGGGGAAGTAAAAGGGGTCTCAAGGCAGGGGAACTATTTATCACTTTCTACCCCAAACAATCGTCAGGAGAGGTTCGTACTGTTTGTTCCGGGCAGTCCAACACAGTCTTGTGACAGGGAGGAGTTGTTCATTCTACGCCACGCCGCCATCAGAAGAGCTTTGTGCTCCACGCGCGACGCCGCGGAACTTATGCTAATAAACAAATAAGTAGAAAAACTCCAACACCTCAATCCTAGCCAATAATTATTTATAAATAATCAATTAACCATCATTAATAATTAATCATCAAGGACCAACATGTCTGGGGTGGTAGGCGAGAGGGTTGTAGCGGAAGAAATTTCATAATCATCTTTTGGGAACACGGGAAAAGAGAACAGGAGTAGGGGAGGGTGGCAAGAGGGGTGGGGGGAACCAACAACCAATTATAGAGTGAGGTGCATGGTCACGTGACCAATTTCGCCCTATAGGAAGAGTGGGCTGATTAATACCACACACTAGTCACGAGAATAATTTTACATGCGAAAACAACTATTTTAAAATAATAGACTAATCAATTTAAATAAATAAACGAAATTATGTAGTCCCATAAAACAGTTAAATGTCTTTCTACTCATTTAATTTGAGGAGATTCTCATTCGAAATAACTTTTTCTAATCTTGAATTATGGAACAAAATATATAAAGGTCTAGTCAGTGAAACAAATAATCAACTTTAATCATTATATAATCACACTATTTAGTTCATTATAAAATATGAAACATTTCGATCATATATTAAAATGCTTATAAATGCTAAATTGGCTATGAATAAAGACTACACCCACTCAAAGAGATATAACTGTAAGTATATAATGAAAACCCCTTAGTGCACTTTGCGTATTTTTGCATCACACAGGTTACTCCAAACTTCTATCTTTGTTTGAGATGATGATATCACAAAATTGGCTCAATACTCGTGTTTCTGGAATCTACCATTCTTTGTATGTGCTTTCAGTCTTTCACCCCGGCAACTTCTTTGGTGAAAATTGACCCACTTGCCATCCATAGAATTGGATCAACATTTACCTCATTCAAAAAAAAAACTTTGTGAATCTAATCAAATAAAAACGATCTTTTTGTTTTTGTGTATAGTAGTTTTTTACTGGTTAATATTTGTGCTGTAAGGTTTCATTTATCGCTTTGCATATAATGGTTCCAGATTTGGCTGACAAAAACAATTTTTGTTTGTATATAGAGTCATCCTGTTAAACCATTGGTATATATCAAGGCACTAGTGATGAGTGCTAATCTAGGCATATATTTAACTAGTACTATCTCTCTTCAGTGGCCACGTGACCTCAGATATCACACCTGTATTGGACTGGCCTGAGGATGGCGGGGATATCTGGATTTGAGTCCCAATTGAGTCTACTGAGGGAACTATTCCTTGACTGGTTTCATATTCTCCCTCTACGCAATAAGTGTGCATTACCTCTAAAATGGTTCCTTACTTATCCAAATACTATTACAGTATTGCAAATGCCATACTTATAACTTGAACTAGTTATAAATTGTGATAAAAAAATTAGTTTATAAGTAATTTGCTGAAACAATCCTTAAAGCACACTTTAAATATCTAAAATAATAAATTTATTATAATATCAAAATATTAGATAAAATTATCAATTCGAAAAATTTAAATGTTAGTTTAATAAATATTTAAAGTAAACGAATACCTCTTTTGTTTAATTTTAGTGATGGTTTAGTCAATATTCATTCAATTTATTAATCTTTATACTCAGTATGTACTCAAACATAAACTTTTTTCATATGATTATTTATAACTAATAAAATATTACTAAGACATTCATCTATTGAATAAAAATATAATAAACCTATTCAAATAAAAAATAGTCTCTAGCTAAGGAAGGAGGTTACCATTCATTGAACCACTGAACTCATTTGGGAAGCCATAATAAAATTGACGATCAAGTTTATTTTCCTTAGAAAAAGGAAAACTATATTTACGCTATCGTGTGAAATATAATAATGGCTTCAGTAGTAAAACAAGAACGGTTAAAGTTTTTGTGTTGTATTATTATTTATGAAAAAAAAATGTGACCCACATTCGCAGTCAATAAAATAAAACGTGTGTGTAAATAAATATAATATATGTGTGTACATACATATACGAAGCAATAAGTTTCCACATATGAAATCCAATATCAAGAAGGATATTATATACTGTTCAGTAAGCAATCAGTGGATTGAAAATGATAAAGGACCAACGAAGTGTGATATTGAAAGATTTTGAAATAGAACAATAAAAGTTTTTATTACTATATTGAAAAATAACAATAATAGTCGCGATCAGAGACATAAGTTGTATATATATATGTGTTTCATTGTGTGCTATAAGCCTTTGGAGATATAAGAATATATTTTTTAAACAGAAGAATTTATTTTTATGTAAATATGAATAAAAGAAAAGGCTATAAAAGTCCAACACTTAACATTTAAAAATGTATTTTCTTTCAAAATCTTTGTGTAATTGATCGAGTTAGTTAGATGTCTTCCAGTGAAGTCACCATTAGATAAATATTAACACATTTTGATTAATAATTATGATGATAATACTACTATTAATAATGATAATGATGATTATGATAAAAATAATAGTAATGATAATAAAGGCTGCCGTTTTTTCTGCATATAAACTCACTCCAAAAATCAATATATAATGAGTTAGTTTGCATGTGATACTGTATATTTAAGTTTGAAACCTTTAAGTTTTGAAATATATTTGAGGGTTCTTCTCATTTCTATTGAAACTAGGGGAATATATTTTGAAATAGAGCTATATTTAAATAATATATTTCTATCTCCAAGACACTCTCTCGTAGTTTTATCCTCATCTTACAACTTCTTCTTCGCTGGCACCTCCCAACCAATCTCCCTCAAATCCCTTTTTACGTCACACACACACACACAAACACGCTTTTCTTCCATGTAACCTGCTTGGAGATATTGAATTTATTTATTCACTATACAAATCCCTTTTCAATCCACTTCGAATAGGGACTACAATTTGATTGGCTCTACAAATTTCATTTTATTATTAGCTTTTTACTAGAAATTTATTTCTATGTATATGTATATTTATAAATTTATTTTATGCATATATATATATATATATATATACTTGTTTGAATTACCATATTATATAATATTTAGACAATATTTTGCAATAACATCATAAACTAAGAACTGAGATCATTATACCTATCTGATTTTTAAATACAATTTAAATACAAATAATGATTTAAATGAAATTTTGTTTACTTACTTCATAGAACTCACTGACAAACTCCTTCATGAATGTACAGTTAATATAAAGGTCATATTAAAGTTATTGGTTAATATTTGGTAAAAGATAAATTAGTATTATTTATTAAAATGATTTAGTCAATAACATGATTTAGATAAATACAAATAAATAGCCAACGTACTTCGTATTTTACTACCCATTACAACGTTATTATTTTAATTTATGGGATAAAGATTAGGAAATTAAATTAAGAGCACTTGTATGCACAATATGACAATTATTTTAAATAAGCTCTAACTTTAATAAGACATTATACAAATTGTTTGATTTATTAGTTTTAAGATAATATAGATAATAATGTTCTATTTTTCATATGATTTAAAAAATTTTAATCCATATTTAAGTTGAATTAATACTAATGTTTTTAATTAATGCACCTTTAAAATCTAGTGTGAAGGTTGGTTTCGTATGACCCTATAATTCACGTCTAGTAAAATAAATTTTAAAAAAATGTAAAGGATGATCTATAGTGTACTATATTTGATGATTACACTTAAGAGAAAGAAAAAAACTTTTACTCGGAAAAATATGAGGGTGACACGATAACTTTAAAAATAAAGACACCCAGATATGATCGAGAATATTCTCTGGACAATATTATATTCATTTTATTTTAATAATAACAATGACTAATACAATGGCATTTTCGAAATCCCTACAAGGGATGGTGAAATTACATAGAATACAACATTGAACATTCTAAATAAAATTAATCACAAAATGAATTGTATGAGGTTTAACTAAAATAGAAATTGCACAATAATTGCAACTTCCTATGGTATATTTACATGCCAATGTTTACACATCCCAAATCTACCTATGGATGTCAGGGTGAATACTTTATTAAGATTACAACTAAGAAAATAATTATAATAATAATAATAATAATAATAATAATAATAATAATAATAAATAAATATATATGTCATACGCATAATACAGGATAGTTAAGTTAAAAGTTACAATTTACCATTTTTTATGCAATGTGGGTAAAAAAAATATTATTTATCCCATGTGAAATCATTTACAATGCCTATTAGGTGATTCCACATCTTTAATTAAAATATGGATTAACTGGAGTATATTAAAATATATAGTCAATTTAGTAGATTTTCCTCCTAAAAGTTTTAATAGTTTCTGATGTTGTATTATGGAGTAAAGGTTATTTAAAAAAAATTATTTGTCAAATATCATCAGTAAAATGAATAATGTTCATAATGATTCTAATTAAGATAATGGTTGAAGATTAGTGTCTTTGTTAAGAAGAAAATATTGTATTTCAATCAATAAAAATACACAGGTCTAATACTAAGCTTCAAGTCCACTTTAGATAATGAATTTTAAATGCAGTTTAATATAATAGGTATATAACTTTTAATCATATTTGCAAGGATAAACACATATTTTGTCCTGACAGTTTTCAGAAGCCAAGAAGAAGATCCTAATTTCATTTTTAAAATGTTCCAATTATCTTCTTCCAGAAAAAATAAATAATAAACGCTATTTTCTCCAAGTCCAAGGCAAATATTATTACATCGTAACAAAGGTAAAAGGGTTGGCCGTGAACTAAGGATAAATATGAGATAAAATTTAATTCAACATGAAATTTGAAAGTATTTTAATTAATATGAAGGATGTTAAAGAGCGAGTTAAAATCTTCAATTCCACCGCGCCAAAATAGGAACTTGTGCTAGCTTAGAGGTAAATAAATCTTCTATTCCCAAGAGCCTTTGCGCAGGCTTCCTATTTATTTAGTGGGATCAACTCTGTTCAAATGCATATTTCACTTCTTTTATTTTCACTCTGAACTTGACTCGCTCTTCACTTGTCATCAGCTGAATATGCCTTGAGTATTGATTGCCAACCACCACGAAAATAGTTCGTGTTCTTCAATATTTCATAACTAGTTATTATTATTATTATTATTATTATTATTATTATTATTATTATTACTATTATTATAAACTATGCCTGACTATTTTCCCTCCGAATACTTGTGAATTGACCAAAACAGTATATTGACATGAACGATAACATAGCGTGAGTGCTATTGCCACTAACGAACTTCTAAACACTAACCAAAAGAATAATAAAATTTAAAAATATTTTTACAAATTGGAAAAGAAAAGTGAAAAATATTGTTGGGTGGCAAATAGCACCAAACATGGCACAGTATGTCCTTTGGCTACAGATCAAGGTCATAAACGTCAGCTGTGAATATATAGAATAAACAATCGCAGACAGCCAGAAGGGGGTGGTGCACGTGCTGGGGTTTGGGCGGGGGGG
>CABFVZ010000908.1:119153-162936 GCA_902151445.1 Timema monikensis
AAATATGTTTGGATGAGATAGAGTGCCTATACAAGAGGTGAGATGGTCCGAACTGGATAGAGTAGAGTCAGAGGAGTACGTATTTTTTCATGGAAGAACGTGCACACATAGTTTAGGCACATAGTTTTTAAACCGCAGAAAGTGTATACCTGTAGTTAATAATATTATATATATTTAGCACCGCGTCTTACTACCCGTTCGGGTTATACGCTTTAAGTACTAATTACGCTAATTGATTAGGAATTGGGAAGGTTGAATTAGAGGAAGTGAACCCGCATTTGCGTGGATGGAGAGTGGAAAACCATTCAGGAAAACCACCCTGAGTTCACCCGACCGAGATTCGAACCTTGATCTCCCCGTCCTCAGCAGTCGAGCAGCTCAACACGACAAGCGCGTTAGCCAACTACGCCACCGAAGCGGTTTATACCTGCAGTTAAAAACATACATTTTGTTAACGATAGGATGTCAATTATAGTGATAGCAGGGAGGTGCAATGGTTGGTTGTTATCAATGTGCATTGTCCAAGACAAACATTAAATAATCAAAGACAGTTTGTATGGAAAGCTATATGAACAGTTCTTAAACCTATAAAATAAAAATTATTGGGATAGATAACTTAAATTCAAAAATAGGAAAGGAAGAATTGTATTAACATAAAATAGGAAAATAAAGCTTGCATGACAGCTTTAATGATGATGGAAAAGGATTGATAAATTGGTTCACGTCAAAGAAACTTATTCCTAAAAGTAGTTGCCTAAATCATAAGAATATTTACATATATACTTGCCTCTCTCCATATTGGACTAAATATAATCAAAGAGATAACTTGCATATAGCTAATATACAAAGCTTACTGGATGTCAGGTCATACAGGGGCACAGATTGCGATTCAGACCACAATTTGGAAGTTTAAAAACATAGGGAGCTTTGGTTTGTCCCTAACAACAAAAGTAAATATGTCTGGAAAATTAGAATAATATGATGTAGAGAATTGTACAGATTTAGAGTCTGGAAATCTCTTTCAAATTCAAATTTTAGATCGGTTTGCTATCTCTTTGGATTGCAAGGAAAACGGGGATATAGAAAACTGTAGGAAGTTTTCTGAGAAAATATTTTAGATGCAGCGAAGAATAGTGTGGTTTTCTGCAAAAAATATAACTAATAAGACATTTTTTGACAACGGTTGCTCGTTATTCATAGAGGATAGAAGCAAAAATACATTGGTTTGAAAGTTCTAGTGAATTTATCTTAAGCACATTTAGCAAAGAAAAAGGGATTGCCAAAAAGAAAAAGTATTTAAAGGGTAAAGTTATCAAGATAGAAACAAATGGAAAAAATAAAGAATATCAAATAAATGTACTTAGGTATTAACGAATGTATAGGAAAAACTATTGGGCAAGGGCAAATTTAATTAAGGACAATATGATATTCTGATTGCAAACAAAAGCGATGTTTTGGTTAGCTGAAATGATCCCTTCAAGCATTTTTTGAATGTTCTTTAAGGATCCGAATTGAGGGAAGTAGTCAAAATTCATAATGCTGGGTGACTAGCCCCAGAGATTCGTATTAGTAAAGTCAAAGAAGCCATTCAAATGTTTCCTACTTTCTTTATCAATTGCGTTAGTAATTCAGGGGTTAATTGCAGTGCTTACAAAAGTATGCCACCTTTGTTTAGTTTGAGCTAGCTCTATCCAGTTCACCTCTTTACAGATTACGAGCCATTTTAAAATTATCCTCCCATCTACATCTAAGACTTCCAAGTGGTCACTTCCTATTGGGTTTGCCAGTAAATACCATGAACAATGTTCTAAGTTCTTCCTTTAACTTTGCATGTCCTGCTCACCATAATCTAGGAGACTTGACTATCTTAACAATGTTTCGTGATAAATACAATGTATATAACTTCTCATTATGTAACCTTCTACACGTCCCAATGTCCTCTTCCAATTTGGGCCAAATATCTCCCTAAGGAACATGTTTTTGAATAAAATTAATTTACTTTCGTCATGTGATGTAAGAAGATACCTTAGTTTACAACCATTGAGAACAATCGGTGAAAGTAGTGTTTTGTATATTCTTAGTTTTACATTCCTTGACAGCAGGTGAGATTTTAATAATTTACTGTCTGAGTATTAACATGCCTTTCCCGACTGTTATTTCCCTAATTTCCTTTCTTGTATTGATATTGTTAGTTACTATTGTCCATATATATCTAAACTCTATTATAATTGTTATTATTAGATGTTCTGTCTAACGACAGGTCCACTTCTTTTGTCAGTGAACTTAGACTGCCAATCCGTTCTGTCCTCTTCTTCTTCTTCCTTCAGCTCTCAGGATTTTCTTATTTCCTTCAAGTCGTCTAATATTTGAAACCGTCTTCTTCCTAAGCTCCCCTCTCCCTCAAACTCTCCTTCTACGAAGTCGTGCAAAAAATATTTCCTTCTAAAGATCTGTCCGATCCAATTTGCTTTGTTTATAATAAATAATCCTATCAAATTATATATTGTTCTAAGTTATCTCTAAAATTAATAACTGTCCTCAATGTGTGTTCTATGTAAATACGCAGTATTTTTCAGCATCCACTTTTAAACTTATTTCCTTCTGCAATTCTCGCAACGGCTTTATTACTATCACTTATCAAATATAAATTATATACGTATTCTAAAAGGTGCAATGCACCGTTTAGTGTCAACCCTTCCCTACTTTTTGCATTACACTAATAGCATACGTAAGGCTAGATTAAAGAGTATCAGTAATGGGGACAGTGCATTGCCTTATTTTAACCCATTGTGTATTTAGAAAGTACGTGATAACTAACATCCATCCTTTACCGTTCCGCGTCTATAAGTAAAACCAACTTAATTACTTTGATAAAACTTAGGTATAGCTAACTTAACTAACATTTCAAATGATTGGTTTCTTTTAACTAAGCCATAGGCTTTAAAATTTACGTTTAATTGATGTGGAGTCATGTATTTGCTCATTTTTTTTTTGTGATATTTGCTGGATGGTAAAATTTTTAATCATCGTTGATATATTTCGTCTAATTCCACACTGATGATCCACAACTATTTTATAATATGAATTTAATCTTGGTCAGATTAAGTTCCAGGCGAGTTAAAAATAGAAAGGTGGTGAAAAGCTATTAATAGAAATGTATAACATAATATGTTCCATTTGGAACCTTGGTGCATTACCTTAAAACGGAATGAAAATATAATATTACAATAGAGGTATCTCATTACTACCAACAACCAACAAAATTCTATCTTCCATAATTTTAATGAGATTAATGACATAATTATGTATAGGAAATAATTGGAGATCATTAGTTTGTATTTTAAATAAATAGACCAACAACAGCTCAGATTTTTACTATTTCACCAATATAAGAGAAATGTTCGAATACATACAAAATGACGGTATATCAATTTACTCATAGATATTATGGATTAAATTTGATTCTGTTAAAAGAAACAAATATGACATTTTATTTAAGTTTGTGATACCAAAACGTGTGTCGTGTTTTATTGAAGGTTGTTTGTCAGATTCGCATCATAGAGTATCGGTCGGATGTTACTTATCAGATCCTTTTGAAATACATAATGGGTTTAAACAAGATGATACACTTTCCTCATGACATTTTAATCTATCCTTAACGTATGCTATCACGATAGTGCAATAGAGATATTAAGGCTTGGCATTAAAAGGTTCAATGCAGCTATTAAGATGTACAGATATGCTTTGTTAGGTAATTGTAAGAAGACTCTTGTGATAAATCCATTAATTTTATTAGATTATAGTGGGAAATAGGTTTAAAATGACTATTAATTAAAGCAAGTTTATGATAACAGAAAGAGCACAAGCTTAGGCCTATAGTTTTATAGTTTACTGCAAATACACATGTGTTTTATATGTTTAATGAGTTTAAAATATTTAGGAAAACTATTAACTAGCAGTAATTATGGAAGAGTGTAGGTTATAAAATGAACGCGGTTGGGAAATGCATGCTACTATTCGATCAGTAAGTTGTTAGCATCTAACCTGCTGTCAAGGAATTTCAAACACAGACTATACTAAAAAACTTTTACTGTCTGTTATTTATGAATTTGAAACATCGTCTCTAACACTACATGACGAAAATAAATTTAGGGTGTTTAAAAACAAGGTGCAAAGGAAGATATTTATTCAAAAAATAATTAAGATTGGGGGAGAGGAGTAAGTTACATAATGTAGAGTTTTATAAGGGAGAGGGAGGAAAGAGTATGCAGTCATCTAAGAGTAGGAATGTCAAATTTCAGCAGTTGGCTGCAATGAGAGAGAAAAGTTAAGTGTGTCGTCGTTGCTAGTAGAGTAAGCACCAAAGATAACCGAGTATATTTTCATTCATCAAATTCCGATTTAATTCACAGGTAAAAAACACTTTAATTAATTTAGAATCTAATTTTTCAAGCTATAAGCTCAAGAGATACAATAGAAATAATAACATTTATAGGATACAGTTTTGTTTGAAAACAATTATATAGTTATAACGTACACCACAGTGTAGCAACACAGACTTGGTCCATAGTGTGCTGCTAAATAACGTTGAACACAGTGTGGCAACACAGACTTGGTCCATAGTGTGCTGCTAAATAACGTTGACCACAGTGTGGCAACACAGACTTGGTCCATAGTGTGCTGCTAAATAACGTTGACAACAGTTTGGCAACACACAATTGGTCCATAGTGTGCTGCTAAATAACGTTGACCACAGTGTGTCAACACACAATTGGTCCATAGTGTGCTGCTAAATAACGTTGACCACAGTGTGGCAACACAGACTTGGTCCATAGTGTGCTGCTAAATAACGTTGACCACGTAAACTAAGAGACTAGAGGGCAATCGTAAGCATGTGTAAAGAGTACCCCCGAACAATGCAGTATAGGCCAAGAGATGGGGTTCAACAAAACTCAATGGCAAATATTCTTTGACAACTTGAGGGAATGTTATGAAGAGGGCAAATTTTCACCCCATAGAATATCTAATATTGATGAACCCGGTATATCAACTGTTTATAACAAGATTCCAAAAGTATTTTCTCCAAAAATGAAAAAGCTTGTATGTAAAATGATTTCGGGAAATAGGGGACAGCTGGTAACTTCTCTCTGTTGTGTATTTGCCTCTGGCAGCTTCGTTTCACCTGCCTTAATCTTTCCGCGCAGACGTATGGAACCAGAATTGTTAAATGGTGCTCTTGTAGGAACACTTTAATTGATCTAAGAATCTATCTATATGAATTCAGAGCTTTTCGTTGACTGATTAAGGCAATTTGAACAACACGTTAAGTCTGCATTGGACGACAGAATCATTTTGATTTTGAGCAACCACGTTTTTCCCTGCTCTCCTCTTGCAGTAATATTCTGTAAAAATAATTCCAATACCCTTCTCTCATTGCCACCTCATGCCAGCCACATGTTACAGACCCTTGACAAGGGTTTCTTTGGTCCTTTAAAATCTGCTTATGCAACTGAAGTATAAAACATGTATGGTTATTAATCTAGGAAATGTGGTCGCTGGGATGCAAGTCGCTGGATTATTACAAGTAGCATATACTAGAGTGGCCAGTATTCAAAAAGCCAAACGTGCGTTTTCATCAACAGGGATCTACCCCTATAATCCGGAAATGTATTCAGCAGAAGATTTTTCCTAATCAGAAGTGACTTTCAAAAACTTTGTGAAAGCCAACAAAGCTGGACGGCCTGAAAAGACAGTGATAGAAGGACTTTCTAGTGCTGCAAATGATCTCTAACCTGCATCACTAATGACCATTCAACAATCGCAACTAAAACACCATGTTTGTCATAAAATTCTAGCTCTGTGTCGTTCGTCTCAACTAATACAAATCCAAAGGTCAATCTAATGATGTTCCATCCACTACCAAACAGTCAGCATGACAAAAAAGAGGCACACCAGCACAAAAATCCGAAATTTTTTCATCATCTCCATATAAAAACACGTTACAGGAAAAAAAGACCAGACTGGAAAGAGAAGGAAATATAAAACTTGCAGGAATAAAATAGTCAAGAGTCCAAAATAAAGTACTTGACCTATCTAGACCATCAACATTCAAGAATAAGGATCCACTTCCCTGAAAGGACACTCATGTTATTGACGAATTTCAGATAGAAACCTTTTGTTCAGGTTGTTGAGAGTCATATGAAGAGGATTGGGTACAATGTGGAGTGTGTGGAGTCTGATGGCATGAAGAATGTTCTCAATTTGAGGGTCAAGACTCATTCACGTGCGATTATTGTTGGTGCGTACTCTTGAACGATGTATGGTTTACTCTTGGATGACTGCGTGGATAGGAGACGCATTTGTCCATTTTTGTTTATACAGTCATATCCCCTTTCAAGATTAAAAAAAATTCTTCGCTCATTTATTATTAATCTATAGATTGTATTGAAACACACATGTAAGCTATATTCATAAACTAATAAAATCATATGTTTTATTTCCTTTACAAAGTTATGTGCGTTCTCTTTCCTCCTGCTCCCTTACCCTATACTCCTTTTATAATCACAATATATTGTTACTCAATACTCCTTTGCTCATCACAATATATTGTTACCCAATACTCCTCTACTCATCACAATATATTGTTACCCAATACTCCTTTTCTCATCACAATATATTGTTACCCAATACTCCTCTACTCATCACAATATATTGTTACCCAATACTCCTCTACTCATCACAATATATTGTTACCCAATACTCCTTTACTCATCACAATATATTGTTACAGTATTGAATTTTTTTATTATTACTGTAGTTAGGATATGCAGCTTGAATCTAAATAACTATAACCGTGTTCAAAATACTGACTGGCAAACCTAATGGGGAGACACCATTTGTACACCTTGACGTAAATGGGAGGATGATATTAAATTAGACCTGAAAGAGATGGGTGTAGTGAGGTGGACTTGACAAAACTATCTCAAGTAGCGTAATTTTTTAGTGAGGGTGATGAACTTTCAAGTTCTTAATAACACAGACAGAATGGAACTTTTTAAATAAAAGACTGCCAACAATGTTTATACTTCTAATACTTTTGCTCTGAATCGAGGCAGTTTAAACCGACAAGTTTTTGCTCCCTTTGCCTCGTGATTGGTGATCCTGAGAACATTTTCCTGACCAAGGGAAGTGACAGACTTCAAATTGTTTAACCGAGAGATTCATTAGGCTAAGAATAGCTTGGGCTAAGTAACAACTAGGTGTGTTACCACAAAACAACTTGTAATGTCATTTCTCGGTTGCATTCTCCTTCAGCCTCAAATATAGCGTTGACAGGCTTAGAGTGTTGTCAACGATTATAAACCTACAGTATTTGTATATTAAAACTACCCCTATAACATGTAGTGCATATCGCTAGTGATAAGGGATGATACCAGCTTAAAATAATGTATTATATAGCTTTGACAAATGTTTTAAATCAAGTCTATTTCTCTATGCCAATCAATATTATAATGAGAGCACACAAAGTTGTATTTCCTAAACACAAACTAACATCGATGGTCATAAGGCTTATAAGGCGTCACTCTAACAATTTACTGGTTTGCTGGTAATGGGTAGGATAGGATTTGAATCCCGGTCGGATGCACTGATGGAGTTTTATAATAAATGCTTTCCCATTCTTCTTATACACAAATGTTGTTGTGTTACCTTACTCAGCCCTACCTTGTTAGAGTAAATATACTTCTATTCATGAATAATGGTAGCTCGTGGTATACTATACATTCCGTTTGCCCTAACCTTGAAGGAATACATTATGGTCCTATCCTAATAGCTGTGTCATATTAGAACCATAGAAGAAAATATTTCTACCTTTATGGGTAGATGAAAGTTACTTTAACAACAGCTTTAAACTCAACTGGATTTAAATTTAGTCAATACCGATTGTATACAACACAGTAAATTATTCACAGAGAAACATTTATTTTTTAATTAGTCGTTTGTTATGTGC
The DNA here is from genome assembly GCA_902151445.1 of Timema monikensis. Lineage (NCBI taxonomy): Eukaryota > Metazoa > Arthropoda > Insecta > Phasmatodea > Timematidae > Timema > Timema monikensis. The sequence continues at coordinate 127,162 of CABFVZ010000908.1, forward strand.
TTAAGGGAAAAACATTGCGATTTTTCAAACAAACTGATTGTTAAATCCAAATATTTTCGATAGTTTATTGCTTGGATTTTTTTTTCAAATTTAATTTCCCTTATGTTCACTGTTTATACACCTTAATCTTTTAAGTATAGTCCTATTTTTCTACTTTTAGTTAATACTTTTTATAGGTGACCTGGTGGTCAAGGGGTAAGGTGTCAGACAGCTATGCTATGGTCCGGGGTTCAATCCTCGGTCCCGGCACAGATTTATCTGATTTCCAAACCCTTCCTTCACCTCTGACAAGACATCTTGTGAATGTGGGGAATGCCAGGCCTCCACCGTGGTTCGGTTTCCACGTTAAACTGTAGGTCCTCCATTTCATCTCACAATCACCCTACCATTACACATTAGCGTAAGTGCGTATAACCCGAACGGGTAGTAAGACGCGGTGCTAATAATAATATTTGAGAGTACTCTCAGTATGATATTATCGCTGACACGATGCCGGTTCAGAATTAAATCATTTCTAGAAGTAGGAGTGTATATGGAGTTTTCCTGCTGATCCCATCACATCCTAATTTTTAATAAAATGTATTTATCATTAAGATAGATTACATTACAAACTATTTGAGTTTTAAAATATAGATTGTATATATTACGTAGTATTCCTACTAAAAGCCGAGTTGAGTAATATATAATATTCAGAATTTTGTTAGAACTAATCTACACGAAACATGTAAAATCAAACCAAGGAACACATGAATTTACAGCTCCTCAACTCACTCGTGATTGAGCAAAATGAATGAGAACTGACCTCATCAGTTAATTAAAGTAATTAAATTGAGGATTTGTCTTGGACAAGAAAAGGAAATAGCATGAATATGTATCGACCCATTTTGATATCTAATTTTAAAAATTGTATTTTATAGGTACACAATTTAAAATTTTGTATTTTATAAGTACACAATTCTTGATTAAAAGAAAAATACAGGCCAGTTAGGTGACCTGAGTGGTTTTTTTCCTAAGTGGTTTTCCACTTTACCTCTAAGTATATGTAGTTACATTTACTTTAGAATGTAACTTTCATTATCCTTAGATAACTACCGTATTTATTAAATATGAATATAGGCTTAGCGAGTATTAAGAGGTTTCGCTAAAAAACTAAAAATACTATCTGTACTTACAGAAAACTTTTCATTCTAGAAACCAAAGAGACATCATAGCTTAGTTTGGTTTGATGTTTCTTATCTAAACTACCAGGTAGATTGTGTTTTCTGACAAATAAAAATTGTACATTGTTAACATTACAAATATATATTTGCTTTTATCTTACATTTACCTAGATACATAATCGGACACATGTATAAATTCCCCCAGTAAAAGTGATGTTAAGTTTCATGGCGGCAAAGGAAATTTTCATAAAAATAAAATTAAACGCATATTTTTATGTAAAATCGATAACTTTAAGAACAATAAACATTGCTAGACGCTTAGGGGAAGCCGACTATTTGCAGTGCAGGCGTCTTTATTCTAATAGCTAAACTATTATATCGGTTATATGCATTTATAGTATTATTTAAGTACTAGTAAGCCGATGCGAGACCTTTCACACATTCAACACCCGTCCTCTAAAAAAGATTTAGTTTTTTGTTGAGTTGTTAAAATTAACTACTCAGCGAGGTGTATACACAAAATACCAAAGAGAGTTTATTAATATGAACGTTTTTACAATTTACAACACCTCTTTCTACTTTCTATTGGCTTCTTTGGTACTGACTGACAGCTCATGGTTTTGAAGAGTTACCCGACCAAATTATTTATCCCTACGCCGGACCATATGATCTTCAAAAACATATGTTTAGCGGCTGTCACTTCTGACAGTCAAAATTTATGTATATACCTGAATGTTGACTGTCAGAAGTCAGCTGTGAGCTGTCTGTCAGCACCAGAGAAGTGATGAGGTTACTTTTTACAATATTTTATGTCGGAAGGAAATCATCTTGATTTTTTTGTTTGTCATTTTTGGTAATTGATAAACAAATATTGTTAGATTTAGTGACTGTTGAAAAGGCTGCATAGAGTTGTCCATGAGTAAATACAGCATTTGGCAAGTACGATCCAGCTCTTTGAAGCGTCTATCCCTAAGACTTATTGATAGTCATTGCAAAGGCAACAAACAATGTGTTTTAACGAAAACTGAGAATGCTATGTCTTGGTAAAAATAACCTATCCACTCATACCTTATTCAACGCTGTAGGCTTTGTATTAGTCGAGAAAATGGGGTGTTAACAACAGAAATAATATATATGATAATGATTTTTCAATTTAAAAATGACAACCGAATATGGGAATCGAACCTGGGACCTCTGGCTGTGTACACCAATGTTCTAACCACTGAGCTATCCAGTCCCGTGCCCAGGATCATTCTTCACTCATATTTTAAGGCAGAGTCTATGATGGACGTGCGGAAATTGTCATTCACACATGTGTGAAGAATGAACCTGGACACGGGACAATTCCTGGATAGCTCAGTGGTTAGAGCATTGGCGTACTACACCAAAGGTCCAGGGCTCAATTCCCGTGCACAGGTGTCATTTTTCAGTTCAAACAATATTCTATTAATTTTTCTCTTATCCCTTTTGAGACCCAATTCCCTTTGACCACTTGGTTTCCATTGTTGGTTATTTAAAACCCCATGGATACTAAATTTTGCATTCTTATCAAATGAAACCTACGCTAGCGAAATTGGTCGTTTATTTGTTTTGTGTACCTTATACAATCGCCCACTTGAAAACCACATAGGATAACTTTAAAAACCAAAAAACAAGATCTTATATTTGTTACATATTTACGTGCCGGAAGAAATTTTGAGGTGTGCATAGCGGGAATAATATCTTTACCCCTACATTATATTCCAGAGTTGTCCTCCTTAAATTCTGTGGTGAGCTCCAAAACCATGACATATGAAAAAGAAAGGTCTAGCATAAATTATGTACTTAGGGAAATTTGAGAAAATGCATATTTTTTATAGCTTCTAAATACATTTCTGAAGCTTCACCTAAGTCTAACAATAAACACGAATATCTTCAAAACCAAGAAAAATAGCAAGATGAAATATTAAAGAGGCATTTGTACTCAAATAAACCTAAGGGTATGCTTCCTTCATGATTCATTGCTTTTGCTATTATAAAATAATATATAACTAAACTTCGTGGACTGGTGCTAAAAATAACATGCATTGTTGCATTTTTGCAATCACTGAAGCAATATTATTAAATACATATTTGAACAGTATTGTATTTTTGTAAATCTTACTAAAAAAAAAAAGAAAATTAAAGTAAAGTTAGATTGTTACAAAACATAGCTACCTTTAGAAAAAATATAACAACATATTTTAAGTCGTTATTTTATATTTCACTGTATTACAAATTACTGATTACGTACTTCTACATTATGACTGTATCATTTTATTTTAAACATACGGTGGCAATGAGCCAAGCGTATGATATCACGACTGGCACCGTTGCGTATTCACAACCTTCTTGCACGTCGTCAGACAAAACTCTCGTATCTCAGAATATACAGCTTTATTTAATGTTTGATAACATCATACAACTCTGCAGGAACTATTTGAGGATTAATTAAAAGGACTCTCTAAAAAATTACCGCTGTTGCAGTAATGAAACAGCACTAGTCACCAAAGGTTAACATTGGATTTAGTTTATTATACATCCTCCTACAATGAACCTAATAAATTGGTCCCTAACCAAATAAAATATATTAATATCATGTGCCAATAATTTACCATAACGAACCGTCAAATTCAGTTCAAGTGGACCTGAACATTTAAACTTCCAAAAATAAATGTCAATATAGGATTGGAGCAGTTTGAAAACAAAACATTTTTGCTTGTTTGAACTTAGGAATCAGATAAATTTGTCATCTACAAAAGTAAATATTTTGTAAATACATAAAGAAACAGAAAATATGGAATAGGAAGAAGATTTTTTTTAAAAGTTGGAGAGCTATCCTACTTGTTTATGTTTCATAAAACAATTGCACAAGAAAAGGTGGACTACCTTCTTCGCTTTACACAATACCTTTTGCCGACATTACATGGCGTAGTGTGTCATTTTCAACTCTACGCGACTGCTTTCAGCACGCTGATTTAGTTACTGGACGCAAATGGACAAGGACAATTCCTTTAAAATTATATACGTTATCGATGTGGCGTTTAAAGATGTAAAGAATTAAATTGCATTGTACTAGGCCAATGGTGAGGCTGTAAAAGGTGGTTATAGCACCGAAACAAAAGATATTGAAGAGGACTAAGTTGGGAGTTAAGAAGATGTTCCTACAGTTAAATGATTGTTTGAGGGTTTCAGGGTGGTTCTAAGATCTAGTGAACGTTTCCAAAATGTGGAATCTATTGTGTAAAAGGCACAGCCTCTAGGGAAGGCTACAGATAAAGTATTCATTCAATACAACAAGCAAAAAGACGTAGATGACTAGTTTTTTTTAACACCTTGTCTTATTATCTGTTGAGACTATACGCATATTTACTAGTAACATATGTGAAACGAAATAATATACGCTGTTTCACAGACACTCCAACAAAGAACATAAATGAAACTATAAACATTGTTACAAAATCATTGAAAAAGGGAAGCTTCTATATTCACTAAATAACATAACAATCAATTACATTATTTTAAGTGTTCCATAAAATATATATATATGTTTGCTCAGAAAGTATTGATTATATACAAATATATTTTAGTATAAAATATTTTAAATTTTAACAGTATGCCTACTATAACTTTATAATAATAGGCTATTTTTATCTCAGATGGTTGCGTATACATGATCAAAATTGGAGCTTTTTGCATAAATATACTACTCTTAAAGTCATTTTCATAGAAAATTATAACTACAATTCTTTTTTGTAATGGAAAACACTGTCCAGGTATTATAAAATCCAAACAAAATCATTATACTAGATTTTGAGAAAATCATTTTTTTCTATTGTTTTTTTTTTCAGTAAAATGTTTTCAACTCTAAGCCAAGAAACAGACACACAGACAGACGGCTACCCATAAGCCATATTTTCGTTTTCAGGGTTTCATGAAACGTAACGATTTATCAAAATCTCGAGTTCGATATTTTTTGTTTGACAATCACGATACTTCTCTCTGCAAGGAGTCGAGATAAAATTGTAAGGTATACAATATTTTTAACCTATCAGTATGTGCTGTTTAATATAGGAATGACTTATTCTCAACTCATTTAGTGCCGGTACCATTTAGATAGTTATTATATTATATGTTATTCTAAATGTTTTCTCCTTACTATAACTCCCCCTTTCACAAAGCTATATATATGTATACAGATATTTCTGTGGGGATATTACTTATTATGCACACCTTAATAAATTTTATGCGCAAGCCGATAGTGCTTAGCCGTAAATTACCACTTAATGTTTATTGTCAGCTGGTGGATAGAAGATATGCAAACTATACATAGTTGATTCAAATGTAATTTTAAAAGAACTCGGTCCTGTCAGGTAAAAGCCTCGCACAATATTATGAGCTACCCCCGCTAGTGGTCTGAATCAATTTACACATATTTTATTTTTACAAAAAAAAAAGTTCTACGTTGTTCTAAGATCTATATTTTCTTTGTTGGCAATGATATATGTCTGAGAATGTAATCACACCACACAGACAAACAAGACATATTACCCCAAATTGACAACTTCTAAACCACCAATATTAACAGGATAATAAATAAATAACAAGCTTTATTTCAATGAATTTCAGTGATATCTACAAGAAACTATGTATAACACCAAATATTTATTTTTTATTTACAAAAAAATTATATAATTATATAATGAGCTCGTATATATTTTTAATAAGCTATGATTTATTAAAATAATACAGTTTTTCCTAACCCCACATGTTACTAAACATTTGAGTATTATACCTTTGTATTAATTACTATAATATTTATGAATGGGTAAAGGTTTAATTTAAAGTAAGTGCACCCGGACTTGCGTGGAGGTAGAGTGGAAAACCATTCAGTAAAAAAACACTCTCATTGCACCTGACCGGGATCAAACCTTGATCTTTCTGTCATTAGTAGTGAGTTTATTGTGAGATTATTGCCTTAGACCATGTGGCCACCAAGGCAGGTGATGTTAAAATTTATTATAAGATATTAAAACCTCCTTTGTTTATTCCTGATTCCTAAAAATTATTTTATTGTATTTTGCATTAGGACTATTAGAATGAATGGAGATGTAATATTTTAGTTTAATCAAGTCTTCTACATAATAAATGGACAGTTAAATAGTTTTTTGAAACAAATTTAATAAGTTTAACTTTAGTGAAATAAATTTAAATTCCTATGGAAATTGAGAGCTATAACATATTACATCTATGGAATTATTAACAATCACCAGTTCTCCACAAAGTAGATTGAACGTAATCTGTATGTATCGGGGGATATTAGACTGAACTGAACAATCTGGTAGTTGTCAAACTATAAATGGGGAAAGATTATTATTAAAATAATATAGTTTATACAATGGATGGTAATAATAAAATATATATAATCATATTTTCACTAAAATAACAAATTATAAAAAAGTAACACACATCTGAATAAAAATAAAATAAAATATACAATTGCATATATATGGGATTCTATATCATCCCTAATATCTAATTTCAGAACAAGACACACACATTTTTGTATATTTACTATCAATAATGACATATCATTAAGTAGCAGCCAATATCATCTCAATCTTATTGACTTTTAGCAAATGCCTATTATTATTGAAAGATTTATATATTTTTTATGTTACACTTTTTAAAAGTGAGTTTAGATCAAAAAAATTAGTTTGGTATCAGACAGAATTTTATTAATTGAGTTATTTATCAAATTATATAATAGATAAATAATATTTAGATGAAACATATCTGGCATAAAATAAATAATATGTTGGTTCATATCTTTTGGTTTATGACGTAACAATATTTACTCCCCGTTAACTTTACCAGGAAGAGTATAGAATGTTACTGATCACGTAATGGATCTATTTCACCAGACCCACCTTGGTGGCGTGGTTAGCTGACACGCTAGTTGTGTTGAGTTAGACTGCTGAGGACGGGGAGATTGAGGTTCGAATCTCGGCTGGGGGAACTGGGGCTGTTTTCCTAAATAGCTTTCCATTCTACCTCCACGAAAATGCGTGTTCACTTCCTCTAAATTCCACCTTCCCAATTCCTAATCCATTAGAGTAATTTAACATATAATCTCAACGGGTAGTAAGATGCGGTGCTAAAATAAATATATAAATAAATATTTTATAAGCTCCACCATACTGAAACCAATCAAGATACACTTGCAACTTACTATGGTTAATGAACATTACTTAAACTATATTACTATTATTATTATTAGCACCGCGTCTTACTACCCTTTCGGGTTGTACGCACTTACGCTAATGTGTAATGGTAGGGTGATTGTGAGATGAAATGAAGGACCTACAGTTTAACGTGGAATCCGAACCACGGTGGAGGCCTGGCATTCCCCACATTCACAAGAAGTCTTGTCAGAGGTGAAGGAAGGGTTTGGTAATCAGATAAAAACTATATTACTCTTCCCGATCAGTGTAAGGTAAGTGTCGATACACTTTGTTTGGGAGAACATAGTAGCTCTTTTTCTATCCATAATCATAAACAAATACTAGATTCTTTATTTCCCTTCTCGTAATACTACCATCCAGGCATCGATTTTCATTATTTTGATCATGAGTTTGAGACCAACAGCCATTTTCAGTCAGCTCATTTCAAATGGAATCTCAAGAAATGTTTCTTTCAACTATTAGTGAAAGAAGGCGTCCAAGATAAAAAAATATCTAACCATTCATAGTACCAAATGCTATTAAATCCGTAATCTTGAGAATAATTTAGCTATAATGTAAATCAGATTATAAGAAAATAAGTACATATTTTCTCAAATATCAGTTTATATTTCCAAAGAAGCTGCTAGAGGCTTAATTATAAACTCGCTTCGTTTAAAGATAAACCAATTAATAACATACTATAACACTGTGAATATTGAAATGTTTCATGTCAATATACAACGATATTGGGCTACCAATGTTAGAATCCATGGTTGATGGACTAGATAGGAATTTCCCCAAATGGTGGTTTCATCTTTACAAATAATTCCTGGAGTAATTAGCTCTCAATTTTTCTTCTTACAAGTCTAACCTTAACAATTGTACTTATTTTTTCAACGCATCTCACTATTCATCTGGTCTATAAAATTAAATATACTTTTTCTTTAGCGTGGAGGGAGAGTGGTAAACAATTTATGAGAAACCAATCTTAGTACATCCCACAGGGAATCTAAGCCTTTTCCCGTCATAGCAATCTAGACTGAGGAATCTTGACAACTAGCCTGTGCCCACCAATAGGCGGAATAGTTTCTACTAAGTTTTCTATTAGTCATATATAAGATATTACTTTCTTCTTTTTCTACCACAACATTTAATAGCCTATGTTGAACGTAAGTCATAGTATGGCTCAACCAATAGACCAGCACTTCCTTGACACCTACCCAGGTTGATAACAGCTGTTGTGGGCTGTGTCGAAACCACGCCTCATTTTCTCTATCGCAAACAAAGAGTGATTAATTCCTTGACTATGATATGGTGTAGATTGCCCCTGGTGACGTACCACAATGCAGTACCGTGAGGAATAGTTCCACTGTTGTGTACAGTGTATGAGGGATGATGATGATGGTGAGGGGGTGGGGGGAGGAGATGATTCACGCTTCGGTAACGTTATCTGACCAGTCTCCGCGTCTATCACGAGGGGGACTAACATATGGTATCGCAGGGGTAGGAGAGGGGTTCAGATAGACCGGACAAGGCAGTTAATGTCCTATAGCACCTCCCCTCGTAGCTTCAAAATCAGAGGGGAATGAACCCCTCCCTCTATTTTTTACCCATTTCTCTAATCTAATAATTCTCTGATAACTCGTATATGGGAGGAGGTTAGAGAAGTCTTCTCTGATGGGAATTGCCACGTCATCGGTTGAAGGCACTCAGCCGCATCATTCGTCCGTAATGAACAGGGGCGTTGTTCGTTTAAGGGGGAGCTGACACCTGAAATTGGAGCGTGCATAAGGCCTCACGAGCTTTTATTATTTATTTAAAAAATTCATATGTGAACAAAAAATATGTTATATAGATTGAACAAAAACACTCTATTAAGTAGATTTGTGTACATTCGGTAACATTTATAAATCTTTAAGATCGGTAATATTAATCTGAAATTAGTTTTAAAAATATTATAAATATCAAATGTTGTCCTAACTACCTTATTTGAAAATATAAATTATTTAGAAGTATTTAGCAATCTGATGACGGATTGAGTTATAAAAAGAAAGGCTTTCACTGATATTCACTAAGGCTCTTTATCGTTTAGTCCTGATTTTCCAGAGACGACTATGTTTACAATGTGAGAATTATTAATTGTCTTCCCACTCATGCAAGACACAAATATGGGTAACATTTCTATAAATTATGCTTGAATTAGCCCTAAAATATTTGTGTAAGTATGATATTAACAATATCAGATAACACTATAAAGTATACGCTAAACTAATTTATATTCAGTCTATTATTAATAAATTTGTTGCTTACCACTTTTATCATAAGAATCTTAAAATACTTTATTTTAAAAATCAGGTACTCAAAACTAAAATATTTAGATTAATTAAATTTGTAAAATTTATTTATAATCATAATAAAATGAAATAAATTTGAGGGATATATCTATAAAGAGACTAATGTATATTTAAGTGTTGGTATTAAATTACAGCCAATGCTCATATATAAGTAACATATGTATGTCTGTATTTATGTAGCTTTACAATGACTTTAGAAGGAATTTAATAATTTTAATTGCATTTATAATTAAATTTGGTTTGATAAACCAAACCTAGGTAATTTCATTTTGAACACAACAAACAGCATATCCCCACTCATTTGTCATCAATTATGTTCTCAAATAAGTAAACCATATTAAAATATCTGGATCAAGGTTATTGATTGAAATTTAAAATATGGTTGGAATCCCAATACCAATGTATTAGTTTAAATATAAACCACTCTCAAATTATACTTGAAAAGCAACTATACGGCTAATATTCCAATTTGGGAGAAACTACATTTTGTTATCTAGTTTAAAAAGGCTTAACCCTTTATAAAATAAATGGTTGCATCAAAACGGACTTATGATCGATTATAGGGGACTATAAAATATGTTTCATGATAATTTGTGTTCATAATTATTATTTTAAAATATCTACTCACTTACGATTTTATAAACGGGTGAAGACTTTTATGGTTCGACGATCAGGACTTTTCATTTGATGACCTCAATTTTATCACTTATGAATTTGATTACTATAATCTGATGACATTGATTACAGTTTTCTGACAACCTTTATATCAATAACTCAGTGACCTTGATCACTAAACTTTGAAGACATTTACTTATTCATATGATGGCCTTGTATTTGTATCAATTTAGGACGTAGACTTAATAATCTGTTGAGCTTTATTGCTATCAAATGATGATATAAACTTAATTGTGTAATTATCTGGAAAATATAATATGATGGTCATAGTTATTATAATCTGATGACCATGATTATGTTACTCTGATACCTGCAGCTTTAATGTATGATGACTTTGATTACAAAAACTGGATTATTTTTACTACTATGAATAATTTATGGCTTGGATTTACTCATCTGATGACGTTGATTCCTAGCTCCTGATGATTTGGATTTTATTCTGCTATCAGCTTGATTAATATTTACTTATAATAGAAGAGCATATTTGCTGTTTTCGACATTATATCATTACCTTTAATTTAGCCATTGTTTCGACTCTATAATAATTAAATTTTACTTAATTAAAAGTCATAATGCACACTGTTTAATGTATTAATTATTTTATTTCAAACTCTTTTAAAACTGGCTTTAAAGAAATGTAAATGTACAATTTAAATGAAAACAGGTATTTTGGATGCTTCTTATGTTTAAATATAGCACCTGAGATTTCAAATATTTGTGATGAAACTTACACTTGGCGAAATTTAATAGGTGCATGTATGCTTTATTTTTACATATAATCTTATTGTATACTATTAATGAGGGGGTTGGGGAAAAAACACGATAACCTTCATTTGATGACTAAATAATGTTTACAGTGATTTCTGGCTGCATACCACTTGAAATACAAGTTGTTATAGTCAGTCAAGACAATGATAAAAACTAAAATTAACTAATATTTTATTTATTTTTTATAGATGGATTTCAGGATTTTATAGATTCTTAAATAGTGAAAATATCCTAAATAAATCATGAGGAATAACATATTTTTGCCCCGACCTCTTCAATTATTAAATTTTACATTGTTAATATAAAATATCTTGAACATTAGAACTTGTAAAGTTATTGGTCATTTTAAAAATAGCCGAGTTCCGAAATGCTAAACTGTAATATCAATTTAAGAGTTTTCATGATACTAAGCTGATTAGACTCTAGACAAATATTAATACATTTGATTGCTACAAATAAGAATTACTAGAGTATTTTTTTATCCTACGAAATTAAAATTTAGAAAGGTTCAAATCTATAGCTAACGTAAGAAAACATTTTTAAAACACTCAAAATGTGACACAAATATAATTTCTCTATTTATGAATGAATCAGATAGCCGAAGCTATCATCTATGCATTTTAGTGAGGATACTTAGATATCATATCCTGAAAATTGTAAAATGACACCTGGACACGGGAATCGAACCTGGGAAACCTGGATAGCTCAGTGGTAAGAGCATTGGCGTACTAAGCCGAAGGTCCCGGGTTCGATTCCCGTGTCCAGGTGTCATTTTTCAATTTTCAGGATATGATTCTCTATTTATGACTAACCAAAAAATACTCATTATTCAAAGTCGATATAATGTATAATAAATAAATGAAATACTTTTAAAACTATAATTTTTATACACAGTTTCAACCCATTTTTTGCAGGTTGACATACACATTAGAAAGGTAATTTTTATTCTGAAAATTGAAAAATGACACCTGGACATGGGAATTGAACCCGGGATCTTTGGCTTAGTAGGTTAATACTTAAATCACTGAGCTATCCAAGAATCATCTCGTGTTCAAGGTCATTTTCACTCTTATCTTAAGGCAGAATCTATTGATAGCATGACACCTTAGCTCAGTCAGTAGTATGTTTATCTACTGAGCTAAGGGTCCCAGGTTCGATTCCTGGCATGGCCAAAAAATTTATCATCGGTGAAATTTAATTTCCTCTTTCACAGTGATGAATTAACCTATGGAGGCTTAGAGTTGTGTCTGTTCTATATTTAAGCTAGTATATTAGACGTATGCTGATATAATCAGTCGTTTCAGAAAGCTCACGTTATTTGCCTCAAATACATTTAATAAAATTGAAGGTTTATCTCCAATTGAGTGGAGGAATTTATAAATGTATATCTTGTTACAGTACCATTTTTCGTGTAGTTGTTCACTCAATACTAATAATAATCCTACCACTCACTTTTACTCTAATTTATTTATTCCCCCATATATATCAAATGCTTTGTCAAATTATTTTACGGTTTCAGCTTCTCAATCATCGAAGACCTTAACAAAAGTTATAAAATATTATCATTTAGAGGTATCAAAGTAAAACTGGCAAATAATATTTGTGTGGGAGTTAAGTTGTGAAATTTTGGAATGCAGAATGATATTATAATGTGTGTTTGTATATGAGTGTGTTTGTATATGTGTATGTGTGTGCTATACGCCAATTTTATTCCGTGAGGGCCTATCTAGAAGCTAGTTAAACTAGATCTATTTCAAGTGGATATATATATAATCATGTGCTATTCAGCACTTCCTTTTAATAAATGCATAAAAAATAACACGATTAATATATTAAAATATTTTCTATGTTGACCACAAAAAAAAATGTTTGTACTTTGAAAGATCCGCTCTAAATGTGCATTCTTAAAATACCTCTTACCACCCACGCTTTACGAATATTTTAAATATATTTATCTGTTACGTAATAATATTAGTATTGATTTATTATTATTTTTATGTCATAATATGTTTATTTATACCTCCGATTCTTTTTAAATCATATTATTTGTGATTATCTCCAGTTTTTGTTATGTCATATTATTTGTATTTAGATCCAGTTCTTGTTATGTCATATTATTTGTATTTATCTTCATTTTTTTGTTATGTCATATTATTTGTATTTAGATCCAGTTCTTGGTATATCATATTATTTGTATTTATCTCCAGATTTGTTATGTCATATTATTTGTTTTTGATACAGTTCTTGCTATTTCATATTATTTGTATTCAGCTCCAGTTCTTGTTATATCATATTATTTGTGATTATCTCCAGTTTTGTTATGTCACATTATTTGTATTTAGATCCAGTTCTTGTTATATCATATTATTTGTGATTATCTCCAGTTTTGTTATGTCATATTATTTGTATTTAGATCCAGTTTTTGTTATGTCATATTATTTGTATTTAGATCCAGTTCTTGTTATATCATATTATTTGTATTTATCTCCAGTTTTTTATGTCATATTTTTTGTATTTAGATCCAGTTCTTGTTATATCATATTATTTGTATTTATCTCCAGTTATTGTTATGTCATATTATTTGTATTTATCTCCAGTTCTTGGTATGTCATATTATTTGTATTTATCTTGATATTTTGTTATGTCATATTATTTGTATTTAGATCCAGTTCTTGTTATATCACATTATTTGTATTTATCTCCAGTTCTTGTTATGTATATTATTTCTATTTAGCTCCAGTTCTTGTTATATATACTATTTATATTTAGCTCCAGTTCTTGTTATATATACTATTTATATATTTGGCTCCAGTTCTTGTTATGTCATATTATTTGTATTTATCTTCAGTTCTTTTATGTCAAACTATTTTACTATTTTACAATTTTATATACATTCCGTTTTACTCTGAAAGATAGAAGTATTTCCCTTGATGGATTACACTATGGTCCTACCCTATAAGCTATGCCACAGAAGAACTGAACAAGGTAAGCTCTCTACCATTCAGGATATACGAATGGCACATTATTCGATTTATTTAAATTCTAAAACATTCACTTGTTTGATTTGTTTTGTACATGTGTAAGTAAAGTCAAATAACATATCATTGACATTAAAATCCCCTTTATATTATTAATAATAATAAGACTATTATTACCATCCGGGATATCAGCTCCGGTCTACTCACCACTGGGAAACCAGACAGGTCTATAGAGATGCCTTAGTTAATGTTCTAATATCCTCCATATCTCAGTGCGAGTTTCATCTTAATCTATAAATATTTAAAATATTTAACTGTCCCAATTATAACTCCAAACAATACATTAAAATACGCTAAACAATTATGGTAGATACTTATGATATATTTATACTCAAATTTGATCTTATAATAATATATTAAAACTTCTGTGCCTACCTAATAATTAATTTAAAAATATATATTTTATATGTAGAAAACCAATGCTTTTAAATACAATTTATTAAATAAAAAATATTTTAAACGGTGAGTTAAGAATATTTCAACAGTCCTTAACAGTCCTTTACAAATTTGTCATTCATTAAATTGTAATTTCTAAAAAAATTATCACGTGAAGTGCAAATAATTGTTATATCCATTTCTCATTAAATCTCTTAATACTCGTACCGTTCACTGCTGTGCCTCCACGCGATTTTGATGTTATTCTCGTCAATTAGGACGTACAAAATTACGGAAATACTTTTTGTAGTACTGTTCATAATAGGTAAAATATAATAAGCTGTTTTCAACTAGAACCCCTTGCAAATTAGAGAATTATAATATTTCACCCTTTTATTTGTTGATATGAAGTTTTGTATCAGTGTGCTGTCAAAAGTTTTTTCCTTTCCAACGAATTAATTGAAACTTGTTGAGAGATTTATTTATTTCATTGTTAGTATTTTGTTAATTAATTAGATAGGCTTAAAATATTTAATGATTGAACAACTTTCCTGCACATTGTTAGGCGAGTGACGGCCATGAAACAAAATGATTAAAGATTATCAGTAATCATTTTGAAACCAGTTTTTAATTTTATAAAATCTAATTACATTTGATTTTCAAAAAATCCATTGAAATTCTTTTTCCTTTCTAATGTTTTTAAAAAAATTGGGAAAACTCTGCATTGGGTAGAAATATATTAATTCTATTATATATGTGCCGAGATATTTATATATTTGTGCTTGTATATATATGCATGCAAATATAGAGATATATACACATATTAAAATATACATTGCTATACTGTATGATGCTACTTATAAACGTATGTATGTGTTAATACATGTACATAAATATACATATAATATGAATAATTTTTGAGTATCTACTGTAACTAACTGATTAAATTAATAATTTGCACTTAGAAAAATAAGTTATTTTTCTTTAATAGTTAATATTTAATCTTACGTAAACGCTTTAGTCTATTAATTAAATTTAATGAAAATATGGTATTCAACATTTATATTATAGATAAATGTTGGGGCTCCTATATTTTAATAATATATCTGTCTAGTTTCATCTACATTATCACTTCCATTTCTATTAGTTAAATTTTATAAAGCCCAAGATTGTTTTATATATATATAACAATTTTGCACTTAATACAATTTTATTTTATTTATAAAGTCCAAGATTGTTATATATATAGATAACAATCTTTGACTTTATAAAATTTAACTTTTAGAAATGTAAGTGATAATGTAGATGAAATTAGACAGATATATTATTAAAATATAGGAGCCCCAACNATTTAATGAAAATATGGTATTCAACATTTATCTATAATATAAATGTTGAATATCATATTTTCATTAAATTTAATCAATAGACTAAAGGGTTTAATTAAGATTAAATATTAACTAATAAAGAAAAATAACTTATATTTCTAAGTGAAAATAATTAATTTAATCAGTTAGTTACAGTAGATACTCAAAAAATACTCATATTATATGTATATTTATGTACATGTATTAACACATACATACGTTTATAAGTAGTATCATACAGTATAGCAATGTATATTTTAATATCTATAAATCTATATATCTATATATTTGCATGCATATATATATAGTAAATATTTCACATTTAATATGTAAAATATATGATTTTATAATCATTTTATTTCATCTGTGAGGCTAAGTTAGTGTATGGTATAAAATAAATATTACTTTCGTCTTGTTTCAAAATATGAGGCTCTTAAAATATTATCCTCATGTTTTAATTTTTGCTATGCATATAAAAGCTATGCCTGAATATTCATCACTCTAGGGATGAGTTCATTTTGTAAAATTTCCCCGCAACTGTTGGTAAGCAGATTTAATTTCAAGCCAATTCAAAACTCGTATGTTGATGGCGTGGAGGTCAAGGTATGAGTTTGAACAAACGGGGATGCGCGCATTTCACAATAAATTCTAGCTTTCTCCTTCTTTTACTTTTTTAAAAGTGAATAGCAAGGAATAGAATAAAATTAATTATAGCTATTTTTTTAATATTTCATATTATTTCAAACTATTTTAAATTTTCAATTCAATTTATTAGTTCTAAAACTTTACTCTATGACTGTTGATATGCTTAGTTAAAGTATTAAAAATGTTCGTGTTTGGAAAATTTCATAGAATAAATTTCACTACACGCATCTAACTCAAACTTTTATTGGAAAATGAAAAATAAAAAACAATAAGTTGTTATTGTATAGAAGATTTAGTTCACAGTGGATCATTATTAGAAGAGTAATAGAAAAAATAAAGAAATTATATTTAATCTATGATTCTTAATCAAATACTTACTAAATATAAATTGTTTATTAAAATCATCTCAACAACACAAATAATATATCAAATATTTAATTGCAAGGTTGTTTTATTAATTTTATCATTCAATTAAACTATTCATATAGACGTTCCATTTTTATTTGATCTAGAATATGTAATTTTAAAGTTTCAGGGATGAGTAAGGAATGACATCAATTTGAAACTATTTCAGTTGATGTATTTTCTTCATCGAGTCATGTCTGGCCTCGGCATCTCATATCACCTACACACACGTACACACACGTACACACGCTGACACGCATTTTCATAAGTGGTACAACACCCTGATAGGCAACCTGCCGTACTCAGATCGATAACTCGCGTCGCGGCGCTGTGTTTGGTCCTCAGGGGACTGGGAGAGGAGGGGGGAAGATACAAACACACTGGCGGGCGTCGGGTTTATGGAACCCATAAATAACATGACACGGATATTTTATTGTTTTTCTGCTTCCATTTCCACAATACAATATAAAAGGATTGTCACGTTATTCTCGTGTACTTAAAATGACGTCATTATATTTTTGACAATGTTCCAAACTCTAATTATTCTTATTGATAACTATTACAAAATGATATTAAATTATATAAATCAACATTATTTAAAAACATGTTAATAAATACCAGCTGAACACAAGAATTTAAAAGGAGCCTAACTATTTAGATATTTAGATTCATTAACTGCGCAAGGTCATAGATATATCCTTATTTTGAGGAAGGAAGGGCAAGTGATTGTATCTAGTGATATACTCCAGAAGTGCAAAATAAGTTGTGATCTATTATGGAACAATAGACTGGCTTTGTTTCTATTATTGGTTTAGAAAAATAGCTGATTTTGTGTTTTAGTAAGCATAAAAGCTTAAAAACCTTTCACTGAATGAAACTGAATTTTTCATTAAATTACAATACTAAATTGTATAATTTCAATGAAGAAAATACTTTCTCATAGTATCGTTGCATAGTCTTAGTATATTTTGTTGAAAGAGAATTCATTATTACTGTGGCACAAATAAAGGCAGGATTGTAAGTGTTCACCAGTCAGATAATTTAGATATTTAGATTTTATAATATTCATTTAAGAAAAAACTGAAACTCTCTTTCATTCTCTTTCTCTAAATAACTTTTAATCAATCACCAAGGTTATCAACCAAACATGCGGCTATCGATCATGATCGACCATTCGGCTACCTCTATTTTAAGGTATAGTCTGTGATGGACATGTGAGCTTGACAGTAACTTATTGATTATATAAGATAGCCACAATGACTTATAATTGTCTCCCACGTTTATCACAAAATGTACCATAAACTATTAGTGATGTACGACACTAGCCCCAGAAAAGGAATTGAACCTGGGTATTTCTTTGATAGATCATTCGTGAGCTCAGCCGAAACTTTTGATTTCAACTCCTGTGCTTAGGTTTAATTTTTTAACTTGTAAATTAAAACCTAAAAAACCTCATGTGTTAATGTTGCAATGACACCTTTCAACTATAGTATTTATATTTTAGAAAGTTAGATTAGAAACCTAATAATACAGATCAAATATATAGATATATTGATATATTAAACGCTTAGTGTCACGTTTAAAATTCCCATCATTGAATATTTTCACATATTTAAAATGGTGGCACAGCTAAAATTTACAATTAACTATAAGATGGTATAGTAATTTTAAGTGCGTTTTATGAGTTTTTAACATGGACCAATGGTGCAGGGGAAAGGAAAATGCAAGCAGCATTTGAAAAATGGTGCTGCAGATTAAAGTTGAAAATATTATGGAAAAAGATGGTATTGAATAAGGAAGTGTTAAGAAATAAAACACTTATTAGTTTGATGATAATAATTATATAAGAAGATATATTATATAATCTATATATTGTATAATATATTATATTTTATATAATATACTACAATATTATATAATATATTGCTATATATTTTATAATATATAATAATATATTTTA
The DNA here is from genome assembly GCA_902151445.1 of Timema monikensis. Lineage (NCBI taxonomy): Eukaryota > Metazoa > Arthropoda > Insecta > Phasmatodea > Timematidae > Timema > Timema monikensis. The sequence goes on from CABFVZ010000908.1 coordinate 146,151, forward strand.
TAATATATAATAATATATTTTATAATATATAATAATATATTTTATATATTACATAATATATATTATTAAATATTGTATAATATATACTAAATATGTTACATATTACACAATATATATTATAAGATATTGTATAATATATACCAATATACACCATATATTATTTTATATTAAAATATATTTAATATATATATATATAGGCCTACACAGTAATATGTTTTACTCATAAATTATTCATATTATATATAATAAATTATAAATATTATACATTATATATATTATGTATATTATTATATATGTATTTATATAAATATATATATAATCTATAATTTTTTGCGTTTACTACTACTATGCAAGCCAGTGATGATGTGCGTGTTTATTATTTTTTAAATATATTAAAATTATAATTTGATATATCACATACTTCATATAGACCAAATAAATAGTAAAACTCTGGCTCCTGGTTTCATTATTAGATCATAAGTACTGTGCATTCCTTATGTAGAGTACTGGATCGTACCTATATTGTTTCTTATATGTGGTAGTTTCATGGATACATACATGAGTAAGGGCAGCATTTGACTCTCAGGGTGAACAGTTTAAACAGTTTTATCAAAAACAGCTAAAAGTATCGTTTGAACAAAACCTTTATTCTAGAGCGCCATTGTAAAGTTGCTCAATCTTAACACAAAGATAACATTATAGAAATTGAATATTTAAAATGATCTGGAAGAAACATATAAATATAAAGGCTCTATTTGACTTATATCCATTAATGTTGCATCTACCGCTCTCAATTATTTTTTGTTAAGTTAATTTTTGAAGTAGTATTATTTATCTTTAGGAAATATTAAAGGGGATCGTTGTAAAAGTTTAAACTATTATTTGATCAATTTCAAGGCCATAGTCCTTTGAGTCGTAAGATGTGTGTAGGGATATAAAAAAAAATGTTGTCATCAAACAAGATTGTTTTAGAAATATGAGACCTTCATTCTAGTGAGTATGGAAATTTTCTTTAAAAATTATTACATTTTAAAAACTAAATAAAATAATACGTGCATGACTTTATATCAAATAATCTCGTGTGACGTGTTTTAAGCCTATTACCAATAAAGGATATTTTTTAATCACCCAAAACTAATTCATCATACTAAATGAGGGGGTTGAAACAAAGTAAAATGCACCACTGTTAACTAGAGGAGAGAATTACCAAATATTAATTTAAAAATTATTCCCTTTGTGCTTATTCTGCATTAAATCCTGTCCATCCAATTGAGTTGGAAGCACATTCAATTACCCGTCTAGGATGATGCTGTAGAGAATATAAAGTAATAATATTAAAATAGATTAAATTTGTTTTTGTAAAATTATGGTGGAAAAATCACCTTTATTTAAAAGGGACAAGATTTAGTCACCCAAACCTTCCCATTAGTGCAGACCAGATGAATCCTGATATATTCTTTAGCCCGTGTGCCCGTCAATGCTGAATTAATAATATAAAAAGTGGATAAATTACTCGTATAGTAACATAATTATATATAAAAAATAAAGCACTCACTGGATAACATTATATGTGAGTGAATGGAAGTGGTGCTAAATATATCACAAAATAAGTTATGTTTGTTTATATATCATAGTACTGTTCTCTCAAATTTCATGATTAAGGAAAGTTTTCCTTTTCTGAACGTATCTTTTATGACAGAATTTTGTAAAATTAATATATTTTCTTAACTATATGCACGATCAAGTTAGTGTTTTTCATTGAAATCTATGTCAAAGTCTTTAGATCATTCTAGTTTTAATGAGCTTTATTTAATGGGCGCGAATATATCATATGAATAATAAAACCCCTATTGTGATATGGATGTAGGATTGACCGGTATTTGACAATGCTTTGTTTGAAATAAAAAATATAATCTATGTTTAAAACTTAAGTATTATTAATAAATTATTTCTTGAATCCAATTGAGTGAGCTGTGAAGTATTGGAGACTAGAGTATTTGAGAGGGAAAATCATAATGAAAACAAATCCAATCATATTTTATATAAATCATAAACTTCGTAGTTAAACTCATAGTTTAAACAATATCAGCACCAACCAATTTAAACAAAACTCTTACATTTTTAACTTACGATAATAATGGGACACAACAGACAAGAAAACTTTTCTGGGATGATTAATAATTGCGAGAAATATAAATGCCACTAACTAACGAAATTATATCCACGTTTAAAATTGATTCTTAACTGCTTTATAAATAGTTTCAAAATACTGAAAGACTCCAGATTTAACTGCTCAAGAAAAGTATATAAGCTGATATCTCAATAACAGTTTAAATACTCTCAGGTTTATACGAGTAGATATTGTCTAGTGGTGGTTGGTCGTATGTGGCTAACTGCATCTCAGCTACGTTAGCTTACATCCAGATATGGGGCTGCTTTCTATAAGTTGGTGGAATAAGCTCGTTATCACTATTTCCTTTTCTATGTTATTCTAGTTCCCACTCTCTTTGTATGCAATTTTAATGTGGTACTCACTCAACATGTCTCTTAGTATCCGTTCGGATCATACTCGTGCACTCATTACAATACATGGACCAGAGAGGAGTAAGGTATATATTAGAGGAAATCTACCTGGACTATAAGTTGAGGGATAGTGAGAAACCATTAAAGGAAAACGAATGTCGATACACCCAAACGGTATTTGAACCATTATCTTTGCGTCATCAGCAATTCAATATAATATGCTACTATAATTACGTATAAGATTATTAGACGCGTAGAAAGGCGTAAAAATTTGCCTTGACCAGGAATTAATTACTGATAAAAATATTTTTCTCAAACAAAATGTCCCAATCTCTAGAAAAATAGATCAAAAATCCTTCCTGATCCAGTATAGTTTGCGTTCACCATATTCGGAAATTAACGGACCATTTAGTTTTTTACAGTTTATTTCAAAAACGGTGCATCCAAATAAAAGGAATATCTTTCTGAATTCAAAGAACAATAAGGTTCACAAAAATTATGGTTGTATACCATATTATTCTAAGATGAACTGTTAACGATACATTTGATAGTTTATATTTAAATTATTTCAGAAATTTCTATGAAGCTAATATATCGTGAGGGTTTTGGTTGTAAATGGAGTATTTAAGCAATATTAAATAATGGTACATAGATAATTATATATATTATGAACAATTTAATATTATTGAAGTTAATAAACATCAGCGTGGGAAGTGATAGTGATCTAAGACATTTATTTACCCTGGTATATAAATTTATATTTCCCGTGTCACCAAACCCCCAGCTTAAATTTCCTTATCATCATCATAACCATCATCATCATCATCTGGGATATCCAACAATAAGTCCTCTTTTCATCACAGTCCTCGCCATGGTGGTTTTCACAGACAATTACACAATGGAATCTATGTTTCTTGCACGTGCAGAGAAAACATATAATGCACGTGGGTGAATGATATGTTTCTTGCACGTGCAGAGAAAACATATAATGCACGTGGGTGAATGATCGTTACATATTTCTCCCCATCTGGGGGTCATGACCCCCAGAAACCTAAAAATTGTTTTTTGCAATTCCGTCTATCTGTGTGTCTGTGTCAAACATTAAGGGTAGATTAACAAAAAGCGAAAAGAGAAAAAATCGAGTTTGATTAAAATTTGTATCCAGGCGTTGATTAAGACTATAAATAAAATGGCTATTTTCATTTTCCTATTAAAATGAATTAGGTACTTTACAAAAGCGAAAATTTCCGTATCGCCATAACTATTTGAGATACTAAATAACTTATCATTGCAAAACCATAGTATTATTAAAATTAAAAAAACTTTTATTTGAAATATATTTTTATAAAACGAACAGTGTCTTAGATATTCGCAAATATATTAATACAATTTTGTGCGCTTTAGTTGTAAAGAGATTCTACTTAAGTTCTAAAGCAATAATTCTCCAATGCCATAGAGTAATTAAATATAAAACGTCTTTCAAATAGTTTATATTATTTATCTTTAAACCTCTTAAGATAAATATTTGTTCAACAATAAACGATTTCCATTTTGGACTCAATAGTCAATATTTACATTTTTTTATCAATCAAAATTTATAAATAAAGAATTTAATAGCAATATGCGTATAACCCGAACGGGTAGTAAGACGTGGTGCTAATAATAATAATAATAGCAATGCGATGACCTGAAGATGTGCAACACCTAATTAAATGTCGAATATTTAAACCGTAAGTCGAAATTTTAACACGAAGTGTTGACCCTTGTGGATCCAATATCGATATTTTTATTGGTCCAAACATAAAAATGAGAACATTAATTCTTTAAAATTAAATTATAACATTTAAAACCGGGACTTAAAAAATGTTTCACATAATTATAGTGCAGTTTATTCTTGGGTTTGCTAGTCTATACTATTTAGTTTCACATAAATTATGAGTTTTGAGTAGATATCTCCATTTTAAAACAATAGAGAGAGAAATTCCGTGTGGAGTTCCGTACCATTTATTTTTATAACCAAATTTTTTTTAATAAACTTAAAAATTTGAAAATGTCCACTATTTTTACCATATGGCAGCCCCTAAATTCTATTGGATCAGAAGGGGTTTTTTTTTGCACAAAAAATAACTTTAATTTGACACCAAAATTGATTCTCTATCATTTAATTCTGGGTCATTATGTAAATCTACCGGCCTACAAGGGGTAACCGATGCGTATAACTTTAAAGTATTATAGTCATATTCTTCCAATTACAACGTCAAAGACACGGTTGTATTTTTATTTATCAAGAAAGGAGAGGGCCAATATTTTGATCTAATTATCGTTAATAAGGCCCTCAACAACTATCAAATATACAATAATTAAAATTACAGCTATTTAATTTTAAATATTATCATAATATTAATTAACCTGTTAATTAAATAAATGAAATCAAGCATATAGTACGAAACTATTTTATTTTATTCAATGGCAAGTTATGATAGCTCTTTAATAGAAATTTGCTGATTTAAAACTAAATGTCCCATTTACTGTTCACACAACCCAAATGTTTCTAAAATAAATATTTAGTTCAAAACAAATAAATTAGAAAGTAATAAGAAATAGTTAACTAGATTTAAACTCTGATTTTGAACATTTCTTTGCTTAGGGCAACCATATTGCCACAGCTTCAGGCCACATGATACATTAATATATTTTTTAATGAAACAAAAACATTTTCTAAGATAATGTATGGAACCCAATGTACAATCTTACAGGAATTAGTATGTATGCTCTTTTTTCCACTTTGTAAGGCTTTTACGACTCAATATTTAGTTTTATTGCTTCTTACTCTTCCCCACAAAGCCAAACCACGATTTTAACTAGACATATGTATAATTTTTACTTCACTAAAATAATAGAACGTATGTACTTTGTGTATAACATGTTTATATTCCGATGTACTCTCATGTAGAATGACCTACACATCACAAACGTGTCTTGTGTGATCCTGATATGAATACCAAAGGAAATCTTTCTATTTTTCTGCTAGCCTCTTGCTGACGTCCATCCTCTGTATTTGTGTTCAGGGGCATCTCCGTCGTGGCGCCAGAAGTTGCGGTACCCGGCAAGACGACGGCTGTTCTGGTGACGTTACACGGCCCTCAGCGAGCACACCCTCTCAACGTGACCTTGAGACTAGTCTCAGACCGCGCCGAGGAGATGACACAACTACTTATGGAGACCAGCCGGGAGATCACAGGTAGAGAAATATTATATCACGATGACCCAATGTAGAATTGATTCTTCTAAGGACATCTTAAAGTAACACTAGTATAAATCAAAATAATGTTATTCAAGTCTCTACTCGGAATTTGATCTACATACTACGTATGTTTTAAGAGGCTCATATCACGATTATCTAACATGGATTTTAACTTATTGATTGCATCAAAGGGTGACCTGGCGGTCTAGGGGTAAGTTGTCGGAATTCTATGCTGGTGGCCGGGGTTCAATCCCCGGTCCCGGCATAGATCTATCTGATTACCAAACCCTTCCTTCACCTCTGACAAGACATCTTGTGAATGTGGGGAATGCCAGGCCTCCAACCGTGGTTCGGATTCCACGTTAGACTGTAGGTCCTCTATTTCATCTCACAATCACTCTACCATTACACATTAGCGTAAGTGCGTATAACCCTAACGGGTAGTAAGACGCGGTGCTAATAATAATGATTGCATTAAAGACGGAAACCTTATGAAAAGATAATATTCCTTATTATTCACTTGATAACAGCCAGGTAAAAAAAATACGTTTGGTATTGTATTCATCATTTTCCATATTAGTGTAAAATAAGAAGCTTTATATTATAGCCAGAGTTATGATGGGGGGAAAATTTATAATCAATATGTTATATATTTTTATAGAATTATATGTTGATATTGTCAAAATTAGATAATTTTCTATGGGATTGATGTTTTCATCTTAAACAAATATTTTCTATATATTTGATAGTGATTATTTTTAATCATTTATTCTAATTAAATAGGGTTGATATTTAGCATTTCATAATTGGTTCTCAATAGAAAGCTTTTCATATCCTCTATTTACATATAGTATTGATGCCTTTGATAAAAAAAAATCATAATATATACTGAATTGCAGATTTTTGCAAGTAATGAATTGCATTTTGTAATGGTATGAATTGAAAGGTTTTAATTTTTATAAATATAATTATATATATTATATAATATATTTATTCCATATATTATATAATATATAATATTCATAACTATATAATATATTATATATAATCGTGTATTATATTTAAGATATGTATTATATTATATGCCTTTTAACCTATTTAAAAACACAATGTTTTACCTGCTAAAATCTGTAATTCAAAGTAAAATAAAGATATTTATTGTATATAATAAATTCAATTCATCTTAATTTGATTAGTAATCTTAGATATAAATTTGTTGTATTTGGTTTCAAATATTATGTTAAAAAATTAGATTGTATTATATAGTCATAAGTCTTTTTCCAGTTTATTTTATTTGTTTTTAAAATACTAGGATGGTAATTAAATTTATCATATTTGATTATAAAATACGATGATAGAGACGAAACATTTTATATTTGTACCTAAAGTACTAGGATGGTAATTAAATATATTATTCTTTGTTCTAAATTACTAGGAGAGTAATGATATATTTTATATTTGGTTCTAAAGTACTAGATAGTTATTAAATATATCATATTCAGTTCTGAAGTACTAAGATGGTAATTAAATATTTCATATTTGTATGGTAGTAAAATCCATTGTTGTTGGTTATAAAGTACTATAAAAGTAATAAAATTCATCATTGTTGATCATAAAGTACTAGTATGGTAATTAAATATATCATAATGTGTTCTAAAATACTAGGATATTAATTAAATATATCATTATTGGTTCTGGATTAGAAGCTTTCTCTATTAATTACATCGTAATTTATTCTGGAATACCTGTTGTATATTAATCCTTTTCAAGAATATTAAGATTTTATAATTAAGTAGTCGTATTTGGTTATGGATTATTAGTATGCAAAAACAGAGAATAATATAAAAACCTAGCACTCCACAAATTAAAACGATAGACTAAATATGGAATTCTAATAATTAAGAACGATACTCTAAATATTAATATAATAGACAAGTACCCTAGAATATATAAAATAAATTCTGGTTTTAGCATTAGTTATCTAACATTTTATTTTAATTTGTATTATTTTTCTTAAGACTATATCGTAGCGAGAATTTGTTTTAATTATGAACATGCCACACAGCTTTTGAAAATGTTTTAAATTCAAATACTAAATGCACTATACAAAACACTACAGGGCCTTTATAAACTACAAAGTAAGTCATTGTTCTTGGTGATTAAAATACACATTGTAAATTTGCCCAGAGCTAGGAGATGCAAGAGGATAGCTCCAGGCTTATTTCAACATTAAGTTATATATTAGATTTTCACCATTTATATATTTAATATTTGTTTTAAAAGAATAAGTTATTAGTAAATTTTAAATATCTTTAATAGCAAGGACATAATGTGTTATGTTATGTTATGTTATGTTATGTTATGTTATGTTATGTTATGTTATGTTATGTTATGTTATGTTATGTTATCCCAATAAAGTCACATGCTTGATCAGTCATTACATAATATAATACTTTTACAAATTTCTAGTAAAGATTTTCAAGATCAATTAATAATGGGTGTGTAAACCAAGTTCTTATATATTAAGAATCAAACAAAAAGTTTATTTTCAAAACTTTTACAAATTTTTCATTTGGTCTAGATACTTTTTTTTATCGATCCCTAAAATAAGATATATTTGGAATCTTATACCATCGTAGAGTTTTATTTAACTTTCACTGCTGAGATTTAGAAGAAAGTTTTGTCTGGTGTATGTTATTTGTAAAAATTTTATCTCCGGGCAAATCCAAAAAAACCTTTACTTTTACGTTTGCTTTGAGTTCAACGTTACTTAGCAAACAAGCAACGGCACTGAAGAAATAGAGTATTATCGTAAAAAGTTTAAATGTTTCTAGAATACTAACATATTGAATAATGTCTATAAAGCTCTAAGTTCTTTTTATATTAATTAATTTAGAAAAATGCAAAACATTCAAGTAAATCTGAGGAGGTGAGGTTACTTTATGAATACTTTTCAAACATCTCTTTGAGTTGATTTCATCTCATCAGCAGTATTGCTTCACGCCCCTACATCTGTTTCGCCAGATTACAGGAAGTACGCTTGTGAAAAGCTCCAAGCATTTCACACAACATAGGAATCGAGCAATTTACTTTCATTCTTTCGTGCACTTCTAGCTCCCCTAGTAAATATTCTGGTCCAGTGGATTTCTAAAAGCAGAAAAGAAAAGCACTCCCCTTCACTTCAATCCACACCGAGGGGTTTCAAGGCTCTTTAACAAACGACTGACTTCTAATTGAGCAAGGATTTAATTTACTCCTTCCCCACTTACTTCACGCTGCTTAATTCACAGTCTGTATCTATATGGTGTATGCAACGACTCCTCTTTGAGCGCACCTAACACCGACAACCATATTCCAACCTCCTCTTAGTTTAAATCAATGTGTGTCCAAACAGATTAAATGTGAGGTTCGATAAAGGTCGATATGATCGCCAGAGAATTATCTATAATTCAGTTAAAGCACAGACTAATATGTTGTTGTATGATATTAATGTTTTAATATATTATATATAAATGTAACAATACAAATTGATAAAATAATGTAAGAACTATAATGGAAATTATTTGTTAAGAAATTTCTTCTGAATCATTATTATCATTATTAGCACCGCGTCTTACTACCCGTTCGGGTTATACGCACTTACGCTAATGTGTAATGGTAGGGTGATTGTGAAGATGAAATGAAGTACCTACAGTTTAACGTGGAATCCGAACCACGGTGGAGGCATGGCATTCCCCACATTCACAAGATGTCATGTAAGAGGTGAAGGAAGGGTTTGGTAATCAGATAAAATTGTGCCGGGACCTAGGATTGAACCCCGGCCGCCAGCACAGAAGTCTGACACCTTACCCCTAGACCACCAGGTCGCCTCATTTTCTTATGAAAAATATATAAAATAATATTAGCACCACGTCTTACTACCCGTTCAGGTTATATGCTTTAAGTACTAATTACGCTAATGGATTAGGAATAGGGAAGGTTTAATTAGAGGAAGTTTACCCGCATTTGCGTGGAGGGAGAGTGGAAAACAATTTAGGAAAAACCACCCCCTGTTCACCCAAGCGAGATTCGAACCTCGATCTCCCCGTCCTCGGCAGTCGAGCTCAACACGACAAGAGCGTTAGTTAACTACGCCACCGAGGCGGGTGAAGAAGGTATAATTTGACATAGTTATGACTGAATAGAACATGGCCTTCAGACATTTAAAATGTAAAATACATATCGAAATACGGCAATTTTCACATCAAATTGGTTTATCTTATTTTAATTGAATCTCAACACGAATACTATATTTTATTTTGTTTGATTACTCATTATTCAGAAATGTCCAATTGAAATTTGATTCTAATGGTTTAATACATTTCCCCTAACATATTTTAAATAATACTCTTGATCCACGTCTGTCTGTCTGTCTTTACACAGGGTAGGGATCAGAGATGTAAGCTTTTGTAAGAAGGGTGGCTACAACTATATATATACGCGTGTTAGAGTTTTAACAAATATATATAGTTTTACTAAGAGTCTAGTTATTATTGTTCCTTTATTATATTTATAAATAATAGTAGGTATGGCAGAAAGTGTCAACACATTTAAAAAGATTATATTTGTAAAATGTGTAAGACTGAAAAACTATACTTTTAAACTAATCATAGAAGCTGTCCTTGAATGGTTTTACTATGGAACACCAAATATGTTTAATGAGGAAAATGATTAAGACAAGAATAACAATTAATCATTACCTTTGCCTGCCGATAATGGTGATAATGCTGCTTGGTTCAGTAGCGGAGAGAGACATCTATTATGTTAAAAATATATTTCTTCGGGAAAGAGGTAAAGATGATACTTAGTCTAAATTGGTAAATAATTTGGTTTTTTTTCAACCTTTGAAAACTTGATAAAATTAATAGACTGTAGGCATAACATTGAACTCACACACTTAACAAGGATAAAGATTAAATAGAAAGCTTGTGAGTTTAATTAAAGATGTTTATTTAATGAGTCCCTCTTTTATTATTTTTATCTTCATTCTTGGTAGTTGACGGTATACTCTGCAAATCGTAGATATGATAAAAACTCTCTGTTGATACATGAAACTTTATAAAGTTAGTTTGTTCTCTCACCGATGCTTATTAGAAAGATAAATCTTTGAAATTATTTCTGAAAATGTATTCATCATCAACCATGTTTTGAAAAAAAGCTTGAAATTACATTGTAAGAAAATGTTATTTATCACATCAGCACACAACTGGTTTAATGCTATGTGTGAAGAGGAGATACGGTGAGTTTTAAAACATTTATGATTTATATCATCTTATGAAATAAACCTCAACTGTATATTCCATCTCATAATATAGGTCCTATTTTTAGAAAATATTTGTTTAAGATGGAAACGAAGAAGATGTGGCAGTTCAAGTTAAATAAATACATTAATAAATTATTTATTTGCTAACCTTCTTTAATGACAGCTATAAAATTTAAATGGCTTACACGTAAATTATTAATGTTTGTAATACAAAAAGAATAGAGCAGGAAATGTTGGAAAGATATATTTTAAATAGTTTGACAAATCGTTCGTGGTGGGTGAGACCTCGTTTACTTGACAAGGTGTGGGAGGCGGTGTTATTATAATCGTCGAGCGATCGTCTTCCTAATCTTCATCCACCTCTGAAGGCTCATCTTCAAATAGCTGAGGAGCAGGGGGATATCCATCCTCCTCCTCTTCAAATGGCGAAGAGGAAGGAGCTCGATTGCTTGCTTCAGGAATATAATAATCTAGATTAAACAGGACATCCTCCCATCACGTCTTATCAAGGTATATGTCCCTTGCTCTTTGAAGCCCGTATTGGAATCTGCCGCACTCAGGCGCCTCCTGTACCCACTGGTATAAATATCGCGGGTCTTTGTAAAACGCATCAAATCCCTCATCCGAAGAATTTGATGATGTCGATGCACTGTCGGACATATCTCTACTTAGATTAAACTCGAAGAATGAAGTATATGATTTTTATTGTATTATATTTTATACATAGGAATTTTTAATATCTTCAAAACCTTTCTAACATTTCACCTTTCCAACAAAATATTACACATTTCTCTTCCTAAGGTACTTTTCAAAGTACTCTAGACCTGGTTAGATTTATATCTATTCAACATCGATGTCTTCCATTTGACAGAATAATATGAGTTTACAAAAAATAAATATTAGCATTTAAAATAATAGGATGTTGTACAGCGAAACCTTTAAAATATTTTCTTTGTGGTGAAATTTGATTTTCGAATCAAGTATTTTTCATTTTTCCAAATTAAAGAACTACTCATGCGAAGAGTATATTTTGAAAGCTTGAGAGATGTATTTGGATATTGTTTTGAGAAAATTATTCTTAAATATTTCTTTGTTATATTGTGTAAATTGTTTACACAATAAATTTAGTTTTTCTACTCCTTATAAAGGGTTAATCATGTGTAAAGTTCATTTTAGAAATTGTAAAATGCATCTAACGTTTTTACATCATAATAGATAAAACCTAGTCAGAATGATATTTCGGTTATTTATATTTATATTCCTCTACGTGACATTTAATGTATAGTCTATTTAGGTTAAAAATTTATAAAACCAAAATACGTTTTTAGTTTCCCAAGGTGTTACCATATAGCGAGTGCTCGATAAAGGCGTAGCCTTTTATTTTTAAAATATATGTTGTTAACAAATACGATAATTATTTTAATTCATTCCATTAGTTTTGAACAAAACATTATTTTTTAATCTAGCTACATATATCATAAATTACTTATCTGTCCAGACAGTCTAGTGGCTATCAAGCTTTTTAAAAGTCCAAAGGTTTCTTTTTCAACTCCCGCCTAATCTAAACTTTTTTATTTCGACTAAGTACTATATTTTTAAAAGATTAAAATATAAAGTGACTAACTACAAACTTAGATTTGTTAAGAAAGTTTAGTTTTCAGCCTTCATACAATTTACACATTTATTAATCCATAGCTGTATCATTCAAGGAGAGCTTCTATGATTTGTTTAAAAAATTATACATTTTTCGGTGATTATCCAATACTAGAACAGAGGTGAACTGAGACTTTTAATATTTGAATATCCTTTTCGGTATCATTTAATTTTGTCAACATGATTTCACCCAACCTGTTAGCCGCGTGGTCCATCACGATACTCTCGTGGTAGAGATGACTACTGATGACAGGGAGATCGAGGTTCGAATCTCAGTCCGGTGAACTTGAGGTGTTATCCACTCTCCCTATACGCAAATACGGGGGCTCAAATTTCCCAATTCCTAGCCCATTAGCATAACTAGTACTTATGCGTATAACCCGCACGGGTAGTAAGACGCTGTGATAAAATGTGTTGAGTTCGTGTGTGTATTTTCAATTCTACAAAACTTAATAACTGTCCAGTCATTCCGCAGGCTAATAGAATTTTTCCCCTTTAAGATTTAATCTCTACCACTTGTATAGAGTAAGAATATTTCTCAATTACTTTAAGTTCACGGTTAAATGACCTCAATCATGATGAACGTACTGAATGTTGTACTCTCAATAATCTCACATTTGCAGAAGTTACTGTTAGGCTATCTCAATTTTCATTCCGGTGCAAGTGGGCATGCCATCTAAATGTTAGGCTCGTCCATTTCTGGAGAGGGTACACTGTCGGACGGGATATATCGTCAAATTTGTAAATTTGTTGTTTTTTAACTAGGAACTTTAGAGAGGGAACCTCTGCAGGAATGTTTATCTTTTCCAGCCACATAAATGTTGATAAACATAACGACCTGTGACGTAAGGAGGTAGGAGGATTCAAATCCCCGCAAGGTCGACAAACGCTAATTACTTTTTAAATAAAAACCCTATACTGTTGCGCCAAAAGTCTTTAGTAAATCTAATTTATTCAGCCTTACTACTATCTTGTGATAAATATTAGACATGTAGAACAATGGGAGGTTATTTGTGTGTGTTTGTGTGTGTAAGCGGACATTATAAGTTTTAATAAATATTCAGGGTAAACTAAAAAATCCATGACATAGTGCTAAATATTATAAACTCCTTCCTCAGCGTAGAGCGTATTTAGCGAGGTTTTTTCTAATAGACTTGTCATTCTCCCTCCGTGTACACTTCCTCTAATTTTGGCTTGAGGTTTAAGTGGCTAATTTGTTTTGCGTGAGTGCTATTTATTATGTCAACAAATCATAATTTCGGGCATTAAATTATATTTAATTTTTTTATATTACTTATGAGTTTATGTAAAAGTTATATATTATTTCATCAAAATATAATTGCGAACATTAAATTCCTTTTTTGTTTAAGTAGCTAATTTATTTTGTGTAAACGTTATTTATTATGTCAACAAACTATAGTTTCGATCATTATGTGGTATTTAAAATTTTATTTAATATTACTTATGAATTTTTGTAAAAGTTATATAATCGGCAAAATATAGTTAAGAACATTAAATGATTTTTAAAATAAATTCAAGTTTCTCATAATTGTATTCAATCCTACTTATGAATTAATGTAAAAGTTATATATTATATCTGGAAATATAGTTTAGAACATATAACGATATTTAAAATAAAACATCCGTTTAATTGTTTTAAGTTGGCTCACGTGCTTGTTTAGTGTAGATCCAGATTGCCAATAACGGGTGAGTTCGAAGTTCAAATCTTAGACTGGTAAACTAAATGTGGTTTTCCGCTCTCCATCTATGCAAAAGGGAGATCACTTGCTCTAAATTCAGAATTACTAATTATAAATACATTAAATTAGTTAAACTTGAGGAGTCTGAGGTTCAAATCTCAGTTGGGTAAACTAGGGGTGATTTTCCGCTCTCCCTTTATGCAAATGCGTGCTCACTTCCTCTAAATTCAAACTTACTATCAAACCATGAGCTTAATTAGTACTTAAAGAGTTCAAGGTTTGAATATCGGTTGGGTAAACTAGGAATGTTTTTCACTCACCCTCTACACAAATGCTGGCTCAAACCTCCCATTTATCAATCCGTTAGCCTAATTAGTACTTAAGCGTATAACCCGAACAGGGTAGTAAGAAGCAGTACTAAGATATGTCGAGTTCACGTGTGTGTGGGAGTTTGACATCTTATCTTAAACCAAATTTAGTTAAAATTATAAATAAATATTTAAAAAGTTAAATATTAATTATAATAGTATACGTATTCCTCCGTTCTGTTCATATATTATACTTGCAAAATCTATATTAACCATACGTGGGTAAGCAATAAAGCTTAACATTTCCCCGTCTGTGCTCTTTAATATCTATTCCGGCAAAGTTGTTAGGTGTATATTGCCAGTAACTTTCTGTCACAACATTTTTTAAGGATCAAGGAGTTTGAAACGTCATATTCTTCTATCGGGTTTGACAACTAGAGGGCATGAAGCACCCGGTGAATGATATCAGGGTTCGAATCTGTGTTAGGTGATATTGGAGGATTGGAATACCTGCTGAGGTGTACTGTTGTTAGTTCTCACTAAATGGTTTCCCACTCTTCCTTCACGTAAACGCTGGGACATTTCATTATTCTCCCTCCACGCAAATGTGGATTCAAATTTCCCAATTCCGAATTCAGCTGGACTCACGGATCTGCTTCTTATTTCACTCTGTTGTAATATTTGGTTTGGTTGAAGTGGACATAGAGAAGAGCAAGCCTCGTAAAGATTGTTAACTCTCTAAAAAGAGTGCATAATGATAGATACCCACATCGGTGGTGCAGTTGGCTAACGTGCCAGATTCATGTTGAGCTAGACTGCCGAGAACGGGGGAGATTGAGGTTAGAATCTCAGTCGGGTGAACTGGAGGTGGTTTTTCCACTCTCCCTTCACATGCAAATGCGCGTGCAACATTTCCAATTTCTAGTACATTATCGTAGAAAAGTACTCAAGAGTACTATAAACCAAACGGTTAGTAAGACGCGGTGCTAAAAAGAGTAAAAATAGCAAACTCATGCTAATCTAAACATCAATGGATTAGGAGGGTGGGTCGCTAGTTCAGTGCCACAGGAGGGAGACAAGGGACTTCTACATTGATCGACCCCTCCCTCTCCTCACCCTACAAACCTCGCAGTTATATCGCATGAGGGTGGGTTTAATTTTGGTCGATACACGCGGTCATTAAGGGACTCTAGATTGAGCCCATGTCGGCATTGTAAGGTTTGATTTTGACTATTTTTAATGTCAGCCTCTCATAGTTAAATAAGTACAGTAAAACCTCGAGCTACAAGTCGTCAGGCTCGCACTAAGTGGTATAAGTGTAGTAAATCCCGAACCGGTAGTAGAAACCATGTGGAAAAACAACTGTTTTAGAGTCTATATTTAATACAAAGAGAGTTTTAGAAAATACAAACTTTTTCGGCCAACATTTATTAAGTAATACTACAGTATCAGTGTAATTTTATAGGTAATGATAGTATATGAAAATAGGTTGCTGAAGATCACTTGTCTTGACGTATGAATACGTTAAACTAGATTTAGTGGTTGTTCCTATGAAAATAGGACTGTACTTCAGTGAGAAAGTGTTCAGCTGTGATGTTCATTTTTAGGATTTGGTTCGAATCACGTTGGGGTGCAGTGGGAATAAATCTCGATACTGAGATTTTAGATTTTGGTATTCTTTTTTTTCCTCTTTGTGGGCCGTACCGTCCAACTGGGCTATCCGCATATTTATATTAATGGAACAGGAATCTATAGCAATGAAAGGAAGTGTTTGTGTGTGTGTTTGTTTGTTTGTGAAATATTTATTCGTCAAAATATAGTTGCGAACATTAAATTCGATATTACTTAAGAATTAATATAAGTGCTATATTATTTTTATTATTATTATTATTATTATTATTGTTATTATTATTATTATTATTATTGAAGTTATACTTCTTTAGGCGCGTTATGAAAAAATGATGAAAGTGAAATTTTAAGATGCGCGCGCTCATCACTGTAACACAAAAGTAACAGGTTGAAGTTAAACCGCTCATTAAGTCTCGAAGAAAAAAAA
>CABFVZ010000908.1:187163-206802 GCA_902151445.1 Timema monikensis
GCAGCTTGACGGACGTCTTTATTTCTTATAAACCACCATAATTGAATTTATGCCTGAAATAATCATTAAACTAATTGCTTTATAGTTCTTAAATTCCCTTATACTGCCTTTTAATTTGCAAAAAGAAACAATTACAGGATTCTTACAGTCATCAGGAACATTCGAGATGTCATCGCATACATTGAACAACTGACACAATCTATTAAGTAGGACAATGCACCCACACTTAATCATTTCACTTGTGATATAATTCACTCAAACAGCTTTGCCATTAGTTAACAATTTCATGTTTTTAACACCTTGGCCTCTTTAATTATTTAATTCATTATAGCTATTTCTCTATGTTCTGCTGCTTTATGTACCTTTATGACATACTATTGCTCTAAATACTACTTCCATGTCTCTCTTATATACTTTTTTCAGCACAGATCATCTCACCACGCTCATTCTGATTGCCATAGGTCTTTCCTTGCACTTCTTATTTCATTCTCTTTACACACCTCCAGAACAGCTTCTTATTTCCTTCAAAATCATTTAGGATTATTTCTTCTTCTTTTAATTCCATTTGAACTTTAATCACCTTTAATACATTATTTTCATTTTTCTTAATTTCTTTGTATATGTTCCACAACATCTTACGTTCTGTTTAATTATTAAGAGTAATCATTCGTTTGTATACTTCACATTTTTTATTTCGCAGATTATTCCATCTTTTCTTTCCATTATGCACTTTATTTTAAGATTCAAACAGCCGCTGGTCCACACACATCTTTCACACGCTTGCAGCTTCTCTTTTTCTGTTCCAAGCTATTTGTATATTATTAGCATTTATTTCAACATTTCAATTAATGTTCCTGGGGTGTTAATTTTTCGACCAGCAATCTTTCATATTGCGCTCTCACACATTTATCCTTCAACTTTCCACTTTCACTCCTTCTTGATTAATACAACCTGTTACAACCTTTGAGGAAGCTCATCGTCCTAAGCATAAAATAATACTTTAGTGTTCTTATTATCATCACTTCATATCTTTAAAAACTTTATGAAATGCTTGTTGTTCTACCACAGATTTTTAAACAGCAGATAAGAAGTTACGGCAGTAAACTGAGAACATCTGACGATCCAGAAAAACATTCAATCGCGGTACAAGAAAAATGAAATGTTGTAGACACCACTATGCAAGAAGTTCCCTCAAATATTGTAATCAATAACAGAATATTACCCATTCTCTCTGGTCTTAAAAATCTTGTCTACAAAAATGTTATCCGAATATAATCCTGAAAAATATCAAAACCTTTATCTATCTTAGGGAATAAACAATAAGCTTCTACATATCATAATATCACGACCAAAAGGCGTTAATATTCTCAATTTTCGATTCTTGATTCAGATTTCATGTCTTCGAGTAGCTAATCTATTTATTTTCATAAGGATAGTCAACTTTATTTAATTTTTATATTCTTTTACTTAAAATAGGATTAGTTCTAATATTACATCTTATTTAGTTTTAATTTACAATTTCTCAAGGCCGCATCGGTGGGCACGTGGTTTTAACAACAATCTCATCGCATCTAGTTTTCCAGGGCATCAAATCTCAAATAAGTGCATTTGGATTTATTTTTATAAATTGTTTCTCACTCTCTCTACATTAAAATTCTGGTAAATACCTTAAAATTCTACCTCTCTCAACCTTAGGCAATTAATGTGGTTAAATAATAATTAATATGTTTGATCAGTAGTAAGAGATGGCGTAAAATACTCCTCTACAATTTCTCTTTAATTCACTCCTTATACCAAACCCACTAGTTAATATGTTTATTATAATATTATAAACACTATAGTGAAGATGGCCTATAATGTTAATAATAATGTTTATAAATGTTGTATTGTGTTTTTTTAAGATACATATTTATGTGCTAAATACAATATTCTAAAGGCCTCTACTTCTCATTTAAACTCTTGGTGGCTGGTACCGTTCTCTTCCTAATTAGAAGCCGTGGGCGGGATTTCAAGAGAGTCACTTAAAGGAGATTTAATTACCTTAGCTTTGCGGGAGTCAGTAATCCATTTTGTTTAAAATTATAATTTAATAGATACCCTTTAAAATCTTCCACGTCTGTCTTTTGAAAATATTTACCAAGACAAGTTGTTTCGTCTATGTAATCTTAACTAAATCAGCAGTATTGTTCAGCTTAAATACGTCAGCTGTTTAGTGGCTGTCAAATATGTGAGAATATATTTACTACATTCGTAATTAGCTAGCTTCAAAAGTAATTAAGTATTTGTATTCAAATACATACCTTTGCTATATGAGTTAATACATTATAATGTTATTTTTTTAATTAACAATATTAAAGGCGTATATCCCTATAGTATAGTAAAACGAAATGATAAAACCCATTATTATCATTAAAGTAGCATATTATCAAAATATAAGTAATATATAGGTTGGGGCCAGAACAAATAGACAATTATTTACTTGAAAATTAAAAATTTAAATTGAAAAGTAAATAATAGCTAATCAAATAAAAGCAAAATACATACTTTTTCACTTTTTCAAGATAGTGTCAATCAGATGAAACCCACTATACGTCAGAAAAACCTCAGAACGTTGTCCATCACTTTCCTCAGCATTGATCATCTAATTGTTTCCGACTCACCCTGTAAAAGCTTTTGAAAACAACTTAGAACAACTAGCGTGCAAATACATAATTATTTAAACAACTGTACAATTCGTTTGCCCTATAAGAGCCTGATATGGCACACCTTATAAGATATATACTTAATGTACTTAATGTCTATCAAAGTAAGAAGGTAAATTAAGGGATTGAATAACTAACTTATTGTCCAATAATCTCGTTGTCAATTCCTTTTCGATCAATCAGAGAAAAACTTAATAAAGACATGTATGTGTGAATAAAAAGTGAATTAACGCATTAAATATTATGTTTGTCCTAAAATATCTTATAAAATATTGTACATCATTAAAGTATTATTATTGAGATGGTTCTTCATTTGTTAAGAGATTTTGAGATGTTTAGGCACTATAGGAATTCTGGTATGAAACCAACAAATTGATATGCGAAAATAACGATAAATCACGTTATTATTTCATTAAAAACATTATATAAATTTGTAAATACTAAGAAAAATTATTATTAACTTGTTCATCATTAAAGTTACCTGAGTTAATATATTAACGAAAACTGTTTGTTTACTACTTTATGAGTTATTCACAGCTAAATATTTTTGTTTAGAAGATTTAAAGCCACCGTAAAAAGCGTGCATTCCATTACAACCTAGTAATCGTTAGTTGTCTCATTTCGATTAGATAAAAATCCTACATAATCGTATTAGAATAGTGAATATACTGATATTATATTTCATGGAGTGAGCTCCAAAACTCATCTCGTCCATAAATTAAAAAAAAAAAGCTGGCAGTTGCATCTTGTTGTTTTGGTGGTACTGAATCCGATTCCGATATTATTTTGCTTCTTAGTTTACTACTTCTAATTATTTTTACGTGTTGAAAACATGTGTTATTTCCAGAAATTGCCTTATCCTCATATAGTGTAATAACACCTTATCCTCAATATCAATTTGCTATTTTTCTTTCCAAATCTTTCCTAATCCAATAGTACTGCATAACATGTTAGATAATGTTTTCCAAAACTGTCTTCATCCCCCAATGGTGCTTTATTTTAAAATAGCATACTATAGTCGAAGAAAATATATTTGAGCTTGTGTAAATAACATTTTAAAATGTTGGTAACATTGTTAAATGGGAAATAGAACCAGTGAACCAAAATTATCAGCTGCGCTTATTGCCAATATTATTCACTATTCGTTGTGTATCGTTTTCACTATATAATTTACATCCATACTATTATTAATAACAATTCGAAGAAGTTATGTGCAATGGATGGTGAAAATACAGTTTTCGTAGCCGAAGGAAGAGGGAGAAGAAAGAAACGTGACAAAACTTCCTTGCGTGAAAAGAAGCAGATAGCAGAAAGGTAAGGAGCAATAAACTTGCTATTGTTCATTATATATGATTGCTTGACCTTCTTCATTTAGATTTTGCAGATGTAAACCAAAATCACTACCTCGTAGACCTGAACACACACACTGAAAGAAGACTTGTCAGTGCTGTCACCATTTTCATGAAGCGTTTTACTCAAATAAAGACAAAGTGTCACAGGATAATTTAATACTTCAGTACAAAGTACAGCACAATCCAAAAGTTAGAGGTGCAAGTGAGAAAGAAGGTCCTGGAAAAGGAGAAACAATCTGGTATTATGTAAGGTATAAAAAGCGTGGCCGTATGCAGGTATGTGGTAAAGCTTTTTGGTCAATACTTGGGATTGAGGGTTGTAAACAATATCTAAAGACAGGGAGATCTCCTTCAGAAAAGCGTGGTGGGAACATGAGATCAAGAGAGTACAGTGACAAAAAAAAAATTCTGGTTCAAAACTATATACAAAATATTAAACGTGTTGAGTCTACACTCATGAACAGAGAGTTAGAAAATACCTTCCTAGTGATGGCAGTGTACGAAAATTGTGGGGAGTCTACAATAATGGAGCTGATGTCCAGAATAAGGTCAGGTATCTTTGATTGTGGGATATTTTTATGAACGGTTTGAATATCAGTTTCAAGTCTCCAGCCACGGATGCATACTCCGAGTGCATTAGGTTTAAATCAGTAATTACTGACTCAGCCGATCGGCAGAAAGCTGAAGCAATGGACAAATATACGGTGCATAAATTAAAAGCTAAATAATTTCACGATATGTTGAAAACCACAAGCAATGATGGGGTATTTAAATTCTCATTTGACTGTCAGAATAATATTGTTTTACCAAAAGTTCCCGATAGAGCTGCCTACTATTCTAGGCAGCTCTATCAATATAACACGACTCTTTGTGAAGGACATTCCAAGACTAAACAAAGTACTGACCCTTTACATTATTTTTACTTGGTCCGAAGGGCAGCGCTTTAAAGAATCAAATGAGATAACATCTATTGTTTCTTTTTATATTTGTCATACAGATCTGACTGATATAGAGCAAATACAAATGTTTGCAGTTGGCTGTCCAGGGCAAATCTATGATATAACCATGATAGGCAAGCTTGCCAAATAGCTTGTTCTAGAGTCTTCCGACAATGTGAAGTCTGTTAACATTATATTCCCAGTTGTTGGTCATTCCTACCTTCCTTCTGACCGTGTTTTCAGCCCAATCAAAAATAAATAAGGAAGAAAGACACCATCATCCAGCCACAAGAATATAAAGTTATTTTCTGTAAATATGGAACCAAAAATATGTAGGCTCAGATGCATCTATCCTGATTGGAAATCCTCTGTAGCTGATGTCATCAAATTCCCTGGTCAGTTACATTTTAAGATGGTTTCAACAGAGAGAGCCACACTAAAGAATACCAAGAACAAGAACATTGACATGAAAGGAGAAATCAACTACTGGGTGGATAAAGGTGCTTTTAAACAATTTTTGTAGAAGGGTAAATAGTCTACATTCAATAAAGCCTGCACCGCTACAATCCCAAGTTGCAGTGAAAGAAGAAAACATTGAAGATGTTAAGAAATTAATGAACAAACATTTTGAAATAGGATGGTATGAACGGGATGGAATTTACTACTATAGGCTTCTGTATTCTAAATAAAGTGATGTAGAAAAATTTTATGAAGCAGAAATACCACTACCTGAAGACGGTGATGATCTCAGAATTTGAAATATCTCAAGTAATTTAGTGAAAATTTTAAAATATTGTGTGTTATTACATTAATTGTATTTAAATTTTTTAAATAGACAATGAGTGTTATTTTATACTGCATAATACTTTCATGTTATTCATTTTGTTTTAAAGCTACTATTGCATTCTACTCTATGCTCTTTGCTCCAAAATTGACCTTATCCTATTTGTTTGTTTCCATAACTGATGTTTTACATTGATTTGTAGCAAAAATATTCTTATATAATTATTTTGATTAATTATATTTTGTACCAATTGATAAATACATTTTATTTGTAGATTTCTAATCTTAATTGTATTCACTCAATATTTAAGTAAAAGGTGGAATACTTATCATCAAGGTAGAGTCAGAAAAAAAATCGCATTTTAATCAAAATCACTTCACGTGGATGAGACAAGTTTTGGAACTCACCCCCTCTGGTATACTGGTTTTGCAAGGAACATTCTCCCGCAACTCACCGTGAAACTAACACGTTATTCTTGAGCAGAAGAATACAGCAAAATAGATATTCACTCTATCATTTCAACTAATGAGAGAAACTGAGGCATTGAATATGGCACCCCGAAATGATAGAGTTTTGAACCATTGCCAAAATGAAAGAGCAGTCACCGTGTTGCAGAATATTGACCAAAAATTCGTCAACAATTACTCGTAGATCAAGTTGAGTTGGGAATTTCACTCAGTTATATAAAAGTAACTCTCAACAACTGAACGTCATCAAGCTTCAACATTTATTGCCGTAAGATCTTCCTCATAGAAGAGCATTTTTTGTTTGTTTTTACTAGGGCTGTCAAACTAGATTCCTTGATTCTTACTGGTATTAAGATAATTGAGAATCGATCTTAATATTAGGACTTTCGCTACTAGATTCTCATTTCTCAATAAAACTGGCAGCTAAACAAAATGCCAACATTCAAAATTGGTGATAATATATTAACTCTCATTTTAATTTAGTTGCCGTTTCACCTAAATACCGGCAAATTTTAAATATAACTTAATAACCCAAATATAGTACGATCCCGAAAATAATAGGACCCTAACATTTTGAAGTGTTCTAAGTGAAAAATAAATTGTCTCAAATATAATACGACTTGATATTATGACGGTATCAAGAGATAAAAACTTAAAAATTTAATACGCTTATTTTTTAAGTAGTAAAAGTTAAATTGTCAGACTGTCAGAATATATGAATAAATTATACTCAAATAATTGATACATACTACGTAAAATAGAATGGAAATATTCCATAAGATATCATTAATTGATATATCACAACGTTTATATCGAAAGCTACGATATTCCTATCAAATTAAAATGGACGCTCTCCTTTAATTATGACTTCTGTAACTTTTCGAATCTTACTGTTTTATTTAGCTCTTTGAAGAAGACAAGTTTGATCAAAATTGAACAAATATTGACATAGTTAATAAAAATGAAGCAAAAAAAGTTATCTTTATTATAATTCGATAAATTATTGATATATCATTGCCAAAACTTCATCACTATTTCTGGCGAGCTAACGTGCGTAGGATCAGTTATGGTGGACGACTTGAAATTTTTGCAACGTGTGAAATGTGCTCTTAAAATCTTCAATTTATTGAATTAATTAAAGTTTCAAACGATAATGTGTTCTAATGGTCGAGTCCAGGTCTCGCATTGAGGGGGGAGAAGGGTATCAGGCACGTTAGATTTTCTATACAATAATGCTTTGAAAAATAATGAAAAAGGAAATGTTCAATAATTGGAATCGAGGCTGAACTTCAGAATTGGAATCGAGAAAAACAGATATCGTGGCATCTCTAGTTTTTACACCAAAGAATAACCATCTAAAATTTATGAAATAATAATTGTGTTCATATGAAGCCACATTCACAAGAAAATGTATCCTCAATCAAAAGAATAGACATGTTTGATCACATGATAATCTTCAAACGATTTGTGAACATTTCTAACATGATTTTCAATGTAATGTGTGGCTAGGAATAAAGGACAATATTTAATTTCTCCACATATTTAATTATTTCCCTTGTATGTGGACAAGTTTCTTAAAATTTCTAACAATGACTTTTATGACCTTTAAGAATACATTCCTTTGAGTATGAGTGTGAACTCTTGGTTTTAAATGGATGGCTATTGTGCTCACTACGCCATAGGTCCTTCCTGAAAGAAGGATCGAATTAGTAGCTTATTTTAGAATTGGAAAATATCCATAAATTGGAGAATATCCTATTTTAGGATTTTATTTTATGTTAAGAAATTGGTATCAACTAGATTTTTTTATCACTTAGTAAAATATATGGTTTAATTAACCATAAGTGGATTGATTATTTATACTCCTTCACAAAATACCTTCGGTAATTATTATATTCTAAGAGCTGAAATAGGAGGCGGAGGACAGGACGCATTGGCGGTCTAAGTTGACAGACAAAAAGAAAGGATGAATCTGTCATAATACAGAAACCCTAATAATAATAACAATAATAAGAAGTATTAATATATTATTACTGTTAAGTTTTAAAGATACCCTGTTGTTTGTGTCAACATCACTTTTAATGGATTGGTTAGAAGATATAAATAACTACCTAACTAATAATAAAATATTCTTAGACCGTAAAATGAGATTGGGAGATATTTCAATAAGATCTATTGATACATTTCTAAAGGCCATTAATTCATTTGTGGCTTTTTGAATTTATTTGCTATCACCTTCAAGGCTGCAAGAGCTCAGCCAAAGGACACCATTAGAGGATAACAAGGCGATGACGTCACAATGTTTAGAACAGAAGTTGTGAAACGTGAAAATAATTGCCCTTAGTTTTATCTCGAGAACAAAAGGCAGAAGGCAGAGATAAAAAAAATACACTTTTCTTTGCTTACTTCCTTTTTTGTAAAAACGAGTAAAAGTGTCAAGGAGCTTTCTCCTTCGCACGATAAGGGTTTGTTTACACCTTTTTTCTATTAAATTGATGTGCAATTCTTAGAACATTTGAAGAAAGAGATATTTTTAATATATTTTAACTTGAACATAGAATAAATTTTGTTAGATGTTAATTTTCACTAGTGGGTAATAGCATAAAGATAATTATTTATGTATATGATCAAATTAATCTTGTTTAGTAAAATCATCAAAATCTCTTAATTTCTTTAATTTTATTTTTGAATATAATTCATATAGATTTTTTAAATTTGAAATAAAGTAAACTGGTAGCAAGATGAGAAAAATTCCCAACTATTTTCTTTAATTTCACTTTAAAGTCAAATAGATTTTAAGGATACCAACTAAGACGCCCTTTAACAAAATACCGTCAACAATATAGGCTGTATCATGACATAAAGGTGTAACAAAGTATTGTGATTCACTATTGAGAATGTTATCACTTTTAACCTTACAGCTAAGTTGCGTGATAATTTCTATTCCTCTATATATGTGCATTGTGTATGTGTACAAACATGGATACTATTACACTAATACAATATGTCTATGTACATGCTTTTAGTGAAGTATCAAAAGAGAAAGCTAAGCTAATCTATATGACCAATTAATATTATTATTATTATTATTATTATTAAATATATTTTTTTAGCATTGCGTATTACCACTCAATACCATACGGTTACCAAATCATTTTGGTTGTAATTGTTTTGAGAATATTGTGAATTCTTAATTACCGGTAAGTTTAAAAATGTTATGGGAATTAATTTTAAATCCTTTCCAAAAACATATTTTTACTAATATATTGAGTTTATGCATCTAATTTGTATAGATTCACGCGTCATATTACATCATACCATTTTACTGAATACATAGTAATTGCCTTCTTAAAAACACTTCATATTTTATAAGAGAACCCAGGGGATATATATAAAGCAAGATCTATATAGATACATATTTACTTTATATATATTATATATATTTTAAATATATATTATATTCATATATATATTATATATATATATATTATAAATTATATATATATAATATATATTATATATTATATTATATAATATATATATTATATATTTATACTATATATATATTCATATATATAATATATATATATTCATATATATTATATATTTATTTAATTATATATTTTATATATATATATATATATTAAAGTTATTTTTAACATTTAGAAATTATTACTGCAAACTAATAAAGATAATTTACATATTAATATAACTTAATATAAGTTTAAAAAATAAAGTGTCTAGCTATGATATATTATGTACTGTAGATATTATATAATTTATTAAATAATAATCATGTTAATGTAATTTTTATGGAAATACAATGATATTGGTATAGTGAGTAAAATCCATTTAAGATTTTTACAGAGTTGTACATTTTATTTAACTGCATTTCTGAAAATTATATTTTTGTCATCCCGTAAATATGGCTTTATATTTGTTTGTCTCTGTATATATATATATTTATTTGTATGCATCTATCAGGGGAATAACGTGAGCCTTTCCAATGGTAAAAATAGTTCACTTAGACTGTACCTGTGAAAAGTTCTCAACAACTCGTTTCCCATTAGATCACTCATTCATATGTTAAGCTCTACATAACTCGGCTTGCAATGTATTTTAGTTTGTATTTGGTCAGAGGTATGAGAAACATTTACAGATTAAGTAGAGAATATCTCTACTTGTTCTAGCCAAACCCACAGTTACTATAAATTACACAGCATACATTATCATTACTAATGTTTATTCTAATGAAGTTTTAATAAAGTCTATAAAAATAGATATTGATTTTAGTTTTCCTGAAAAGGAAAAGGTGTATTTGCTTCATTGTGCACGTCTGAGTTTCCAGGGCTGGCAACACATATCACGAGGGAGAATTGCAGAACGTGTTGTCCTGCTAACATTGTTTGCCAAAACACTTCAACCAACACAATAAAACACTTTGTTTGTCTGTCCACATGTGTTTAGCTGCCTTTGATTAAACACTTTACAAATGTTTGGTCCATTAAATTTGCATTTTACTCTTACTATTCCGACAAGCTAATTTAGTTTGTATTTATTTCAATCCAGTGTCAATACTACTCTTTTCCTATATGTACCACTCACCCTTAGTATTTATCAATTTAGCTCTTACTCGTATACTACATTACATTTCCACTTGTATTGTATACATCTCGTCTTATTAGTCCTGTGGACCTATATAATATACATAAACTAAAAGGTTTGAACGTGTAGGCTAGTGGTTAGAACAGTAATACGTATTTGTGTGTAAGGAGATTATGAAAACCACCAATAAAACTTCGCCTTAGTACACCCAGCCAGCATTTTAATCCCATCAATATCAAATCAAATTAGCACAGATAATCTGTTATTTCATTTAGAATAGGGCAGAAGCCACATAATTATAGTTTGTTGTTTAATCTTTTTTATAAATACATAACAACATGTTCATTTTTTATTTTAATAAAGTGTTTATCTCTTCTAGTTACATATATATGTATACCTCTATATCTTTATCTTAGCCCAATATCCGATTCAATTATTTGAGCAGATATTATCATGCAGGCTGGAAATAGTACCTTGAATGAAACTGTATGTAAGTTACCACACTGTACTTTACCAATACTCTAGATATGGATGCTGGTGGCATCACCGCCTCTACCAAGCTCCCATTGGTTACAGATATACGAGCTCTGTTGGCAATATATCGAATAAACTTAAATATAAAACATGTACAACCTGTGATAACTTGCACTTATGGGCACAGGGTCTAAGATTTCAATCTCATCTGATCTGGTCCACCAATGATGAGGAGATGAGGGTTACAAATATGCTCAATTTTAATAAATAACATTAAAAAAATATTTCTCTCACTTCACCCAAGTAAAATGCAAGTAATTTTCTTTTAACTATTATGATGCAATGGCAGGATTCAGCAATAATCCTTTGAGAGCTCCGCCAATAATATATAATTATAAATCCCCTAAGATAAATAGCTACTCCAACATGAACGTACTTCTTTTGAAAATAATTTGTTTTAGTTACTTTAGTTTAATAACACAAGACTAACTAAATCTTATAGAGTATGAAATTACCTGATCGGTAATGTATATTACTATTATGTGCCCACTATATATCACCCTCTCACCAGTTGAATATTAGTGTTTTTCCTTATATCTCTATTTCTCTCTACATTTCCCCTCTTATTCTCTACCATCTTCATCAATAATCCCCAGTGGGCTTACAGAGTAAATAAACAGCGATTAAATGTCCCTTGCACTTGCAAGTATCGACCGGTATTGCTCACCTAAATATTATACTTCACATTCAATTTAGGATAGAATGGTTTTACACTTGAAGGTTTTCATCTTAACCACCTAACCGTTACTACTTTATAAAACAGCTCTTAGAGCCCGACATTTTTTCATTAACTACCTACAAAGAGATTACTACGGGTATATTATTTTTAAATGGAATTTTTAAGCTTTCACTGAGTATCTAGATTTATTATTTTGGAAGACCAATGATAAAAAAAACCTTTTTCCAATTGGTCTATTCAAAAAATCCTACGCTCAGTCAAACAAGGACGATACAGAAACACATCATTCTCTATTGATTTGATCATAATAATAACAACAACAAGAAATCAGTCTCGCCAACTGGTTCCCAACAAAACACACACCGATATTGTCATCACTCACTCTACCTAGATTGTGGCAGCGGAAACAAAGATTGAGGTTTCAGGATCTCACTCCACCAAGCGGCAGAAGTGATAACAATTTTTAACACAATCTGGAACGAATATACCGCCTGTCTTAATTGGACTAGTTAATCAAACAATTAATAAAACTTAATACAGTATTCGGTAAATGAGTGCATTACGACATTACAAAACTAACGTTTGGTAAAATTAATTACCTGACACTGGAAGCACACATATTTTCCTCACTGCTCAAGTAAGCTCCAATGTGCTTGTTCTGAGAGTGAATATTTAGATCAGTACATCTGGTCCCGGATGCACATTGCACAATCTCCGTGAGGGCTGACTTCCACATGATCATCCTTTATCAGCACCAATGTTCCAGTTTGGAGATTGGGAGCCTCTGTTACCCACTTAGGGCGATGATGAATCAGGGAGAGAAACTCCGTCGACAACCACCTCCAGAGCCGTTGTTAGACCGGTTGGATCACCTTCTATATGGTCTAACTAGTGACATTAGACTAATTAGGTCTGGCTTAGGAATGGCTGTTGAATTTATCTAATTAGGAAATATACTGGAGTTAGAATCACTGGATTACTTAAATTATTGAGCATGGAGAGGATAGGCTGTGAACTTAAACATACTTCAATTTGACACATCTCTTCAAAATTCAACTTTGAGGAACATACTACACGTTTAAGAGATATGTAGTAGATTTAATCAATTCCTCCAATAAACCACTAAATGTGGCGAGCTGGGAAATATGAAATGCCAACTGATTCCAGCTGTGCTTGAAAACTAATTGATTACATCAATATATTTCATTGACTGAAACATAATATACAGTTATCTTAATTGATTTAAGCCCCCTTAGTAGCTATGTCATTATTACTGTATGACTGTGCTCATATTCCTCTTCTTGCAACCCTTCTGCATTATGCAGCAAGGAAACCCTCAGTGAATAAGTCCCTCACAAGCTATAAATATATAGCATTATTTAGCAAAATATGAATCAATAAACATAGTTCTTTCCCCTGACCTTGCTTCTAAGCAATCCATCAAGAATTAGCATTATCCTCTATAATGCAAACCACTGTTGGGAAATGTATGAGCTGGCTATGTACGCTGAAGAGGGAATTGTTCCATGAGTTTCTCTTATGCTTGAGCCCTTAAAGTGAATGATACATTAATTGTGGATCATTTGAAAATAAAAGACAATGTTTGAGTTACAATAGCGTTGACAGTGTTACTGCATGAAGCATGAGTAGATCAAATATATTTTTGTTTTGCTAGATGGTGTTTTCCTGATAAAATCATTGAATGTTTTGGACATTATGCGTGAAATCCTCAGCCAAACCCATTACATAGTGATTTGTCTACTAATTGATTAAGGATTTTGATTTTTTGATTTTTTCTCAAGTGAGGTCTGTAAATCATAGAATTACTGAGCTAATCCTTGCTGTTGTTGATTGAGTCTGATGCTGATACATAGTGCTAGAAAGAACCCATTATTTTAAATAGATAATTTCTTTCTCATTTACTTTGAACATTTGATATTAGGGAATTATCTCAAGCCGCGTGTGATTATACGCTGCAAGTGTGAAAAAAAAGTATTTCAATAATTAAATGAGCTGTTGGTATTAATAATGGCAGACTAAGGACAATCTATCTCTGTTCTAGTATTTAATCAATTGGTTAATGTTTAGTCACTTATTGAGGCCACAGGTTTGGGTATTTATTGAATATATCCAGTTGCTTCAGAATCATTGTATTGACTCTCCTAGATATAACATCAGCTGGGTTGTCCTTGCCAGCAACATGATTCAAATCTAGAATACGATAAGCCCAAGTAAAAGCTATTGCACTGAATGTCAAGTGAACTCATGGCTTCATACATAGTGAAGCTTTGGTTGTTAAAAAACTGCCTAAAGATCTAAAATTAACATTAGATTATGTTATTAAAATCGTCAGTTTCATCTCATCGAGGTACATCCTCTTATTTCACTCATTTTCTCACTCTTCAGTGAAGAAATTGGTAGTGAATACAAATAAACTTTATTACTTATAAAAGAGCGTTGGCTCCAGAAGTAAGGCTATATAACGTTTGTTTGAGCTGCTTGATGAGTTGTGGATACTTCTTTTGGACAAACAAACTGAAAATTCCTTGTTAAGTAAAATAATTTATTGTTTTGTTTGGCTGTTTAAAGTGGCTTACTTGGTTGATTATTTACAGTTCTCAATGGACTTAACTTGATCCTACAAGAGAAAACCCATTAATGTTTTCTAAGTTGAAAATAGTTGAAAATAAAGTGGAAGTTCCACTTTAAAAAAAATGCCACTATTAGCCATTCGAGTGGAAAATAAGTCCTATACTTCAACAGTTCATTGATTCTCCTGATGAACTGCTCCCTGATGAGGTCCAGAAAATAACTATATAATATTTTGAGAAATCATCAGCAACTTTCCGAGCCTAATTTCTTGACATTAATGCTGGAAAAATGAGATCCTAAGTCCTTTTACAAGTGCAGATATTGGTGAAATGACAGACCTCACTGATAATGAACAAGACTAGGTAATGGAGTTATCATGTGACAGGTCTTGGAAAAATGTTTTAATGATTCTCAACTCTTTTACTTTCAATTGCGTGTACAGCACATTTTGAGAAAAAACTTTTAGAAAATGCAATGAAACTAATGTAGTTTACAAAACCTTATTTGTGCTAGAATATCTTTTCTATTCTTTTGATATTAAAAATGTGAAAAATAAATTGTCTTAATTTGTAATCAGACTTAAGGTTGATGGTCACTAAAATTGCTCCAAAATTTAACGATATTTTAAAGTCGCACAAGCAGTTTCAATCCTCACATTAATTATCAGTGAATACAAATGTACATATATAATAAATACATTTTATTTTTGTGTTTATTGTAATAATGTTTACATTTAATAAAAATACATAGATGATCTAGCATTGCAGAACAAAAACAAATAAAAATTGAATTATGGACTTGTGGAAACATGGATAAGATATAGCATGGAGATCAACACTAAGAAGTTAAAAGTGACGTTGGCTTCAAATAATGATGAGCCGCTTGTAGTATATATCAGAAACAAAGAGTTCCCATTATGATTTCAACAATCAGAGGTTTCTGCTGACCAGCAATTTGAGTTTTAAACTGAGGAAGAAACTAATTAAATGCTACATTTGGAGAACCACGGTGTATGGGACAGAAATTTGTAATTTTAGGAATAGGGAAAAGAATTACTTGAAGATATTTGAAATGGGGTGCTGGAGAAGACTCGAGAAGATAAGATGGAAGGACAGTGACAAATAAGGATTTCTAAGAAGATTGGGTGAGAAGATAACTATTTTGGATGTGATTCTTCGGTACAAAGCAAATTGTATCCAACACATCCTTAGGCAAAAAGAACTTCCTTCTGGACGTCATCAAAAAAGAACAGGTTTAGGGAAGGATGAGCTTAAGAAGAAGGATGATTCAAATATTGGATGACTTGATGGAAAGAAGAAAATCCTGGGAGCTGAACGAGGAGGCAGGGGACAGGACGCATTGGCGGTCTTAAAAAAAATTCACTGACAAATGTAATTGACCTGTAGTAAGACAGAACACCTAATAATAGATAAATAATAAATAAAGGTTGATTTTATTTGTGTATATTAAAAAACATAGTAGTGGATTGAGTCTGCGTACACTACCCCATTATTCTTATTTCCAAATAAATTAAAATAAAATATAAAATCTTAAGACTACATTAACTTAGGAATTTTGTGTGTAGTTGATTATTTTTAAAAATAATAACTTGTCAGATTTTATATAATTAATTATGTGCACATTTAAAAACTGACTAAACCAGCTAAATATTAGTATTGGGGTACTGAAGAAGACTTTTTGGCCAAGATATATTTTTTGTTTTAAAAAAATTTGAAATAAGTAATAAAACTTTATTTATACAAAACTCGAATTGACATGATTTTTTAACTAAAAAATTAAAAATATAATTGGGGACCAAACTTGAGACTTCTGAAGCCATAGGTGTTCCATATAAAATAGAACTAAAGTGACTCGTTAGTAAACACGACATTAAGTTGAAACGTCTATAATACACACAAAATATTGGTACAGTAAACTTAGCTGAAAACAATAAGGAATATCCTTCCCTATTACTTACAAACTTTTTTTACTGGGTGCACTCAGTACAATAATAGTGCTTACTTTAGTTTTCATATCTTGAAAAAATTTGTGTTTGTATTATATCGGCTCAATCATTTGACATGTCATCAGATTTTCACTGTTGTTGGATTGAAAAAATAGTGGCTAGTGACATGGAGTCAAACCAACCGGTTAAAAACATTCCAACACTAACACTGTTTTGGCTTGCGAGCTTTCGTCACATGTTTCAAAACTGTAAGTTAAGGTTCCTACATTCTGCAGTCTCTTGTGAACTGCAGGAGCAACAATCTTTGGTATAATCTTAGTCTGGGGAGTGATTTCAATTTGTCTCTTTTCTTCAGGACACGGGATAATTCCTCTGGCAATCCCTGTGAGTGCTACAGGTTCCTGTATTCTGCAGTCTCTTGTGAACTGCAGTAGCGATGACTGCAGTGTACAGAGCAACTCTGCTCTGCAACTGGTTGGAGCAGTCCGCGATGTCATTATTAGACCCTCACGGAAGAATTATCGGCCAGGAGACATGGGTGAGTATGGTTATCATTAGACCCAGCTGATTAAGTAGATATTTGGTCCAAAAAGAAATGGGTTACTCGGTGGTGGAGGAGCTTACATAATGTTGAGTTGCATACCCTGTACTCATCAAAATACGTTTAGAATAGTTAAGTCTCGTATAGTATGGCGGGCAGGAGATAATTCTTAAATAGGAAATTCTGGAACCTTGATCAGGGTACTGACTGCCATAAACCAATGGGAAAGCTAGACACAGACGGGAAAGTAACGTTAGAATAGACATGAGTCAGATAGGGTGCAATTAGGTTGACTGGACAGAACTATCCCAATAAACGTGGCATATTTTTGTGAGGCAATGAACCCTCGCGTTCCTAGTGCCATAGAGTAAGTATATAAATATTTATATACTTACTTTTTGACCCATTCTTCGTACATGTAAGCCGCATCAAAACTACAACATATTCTAAAATTCAACATTCGGAAAACAACATTTTTAAAGTTTCTCCTTTTATATTCTTTAACTGTATTTGGTTATTCCTAGAAAATTATTGCAACAAAAAAAATCTTTAAATAAATCTATACTATCACCCAAATTGAATGTAAAAACTAACACAATATTCGCCTAAGTATGATCACAAGATTGATAGATAAAACTAGGTAAGAGGCATTGTTACAAAAACAGTTTTTAAAAAGAGCATAACTATTTACCAGATAGCGTGAATGAAATAATATACTACTGTAGAGACATATTGAATAAATTAGCATGATTTGTTCACAAAGAGCTTCAAGGTTCAACGGTCTAGGTCACAAGAAGAGGTTTATTCTAATTACTCCTATACAGGCGATAATTTATACATCTTTATTAACTATGTAATCGCACTGCTATGGATCCTCTTTTAATATAATGTTCACTCTTTTATTTTTGTTATTTTTTGGTTTTTCACCTGACTCTGTAAAATTAAAATTATATATCATACCGATTTTGGTTTTCTATTAGTGTAGCAATTTAGAGCCCACCCCCAAAACCCTTTCATATATTTCTAGGACCCCTATTGTTAAATTCCAAACTTTCCACCATTCATATCTTGTGTGATCCTTTTACCAATTTGACAAATTTTAATATTCTTCCAGAGTGAAAGTTATATTTTTTAATAACTTTGGAGAGATTTCAAGCCACTCATTCCTTTCCAAGCCAATCCTTTTCGGTTCAAACATTCAAATTTTGAAATTTTCAGATTCATTGGGTTATCTAATATGGTTCTTTTATGTATCTACAAAACTGGTCTAGTTTCAACTCCATCGAAACAGCTTTTATAAATTTTGAGCGCTTAGATTATTTGGTTTTCGATTTAAAATTTCACCTATTCATACATAATTTGGCTATCCGGTAAGGTATATATATACTTTCATGTCAAATTGCCATTCTGTTTTGTATTATTTTAAATTCTAGTAGCTTAATAAATTGTGAGACTCCCAAGTATTTAAACCAATTATAAAATTAAAAATTTTCAGATTTTTTTTAGTTTTTATCATTTGAAGCGGTCATATTAACTCCTTGAAAGTTTCTTTATTTTTTTTGACACATTTGTAAAGGTTTTTCTACGAGTTTTTTGAATTCTTAACTTTATTTTAACACAAATCTTTATTTTAAGATCCCAGTATGAATAACATTTTTTTAGTTGTTTACGAAAGATTTTTTTATTCCAAACCTAAATAGGGTGTTTTCTATAAATTTTAAAGTCTCTTATCATCACCCCTTTCATAACCAACTTTCCCATTTTAAATTTCAAATTTTAATAATATTTTACATTAGAAGTATTTTCCTTACCATCCCACCTAACCTCCATTTTTTATCACATCGATAGAGGGTTGGTAAAATTTTGTTTTATGTATAGCCATTCTTTACCATTTCCCACAACCCCATTTTAAAGTTCAAATGTTTAATCACTTATACTTATTTAGTTTTTCCATTTAATATTCAATGAAAAATATTAGATATCTACTATAATGAAAAGTGATTTATAATTTTTTAATCTTAAAGGGTAAAATCATTTCATTTTCTGGACTTTAATTTTGAAATATAAGAATGTTCAAACCTTCATTGCAATTTAGGATGGTCCTAGAACATGCCAAGCAAATTTAAATCTCTTACCACAATGATTAGTAATATATATTTTAATCTGGGAAATCTCAAAATGTATCCATTGCACCAGTCTCCACTTATAGAGAGAACATATAACACTAATTTTGATATTTGGACTAATCTTTCTACATTCTCGACCAATTTAGTTTTAAATCCACTCTAAAGGGTTTACTCACTTAGATACCACCCCTTCCTTACGTTCCAAAATTATAAATTAAATAATAATCATCTTTAATGTTTATTTGGAATAGTCCATAAACTCACTGATCAAATTTCAACTTTAAGTTTTCTCCCATACATAGAAGTAATTATTTCTATTATTTTTGGAAATGTTGTCACCTCCCCCCCCCCCC
>CABFVZ010000908.1:216851-282770 GCA_902151445.1 Timema monikensis
GCTACCAAATGGCAATAAACATTGACTAATGATGCAGCCTGTTAAAAGTGGATGATTCGAGGTTGTTAGCTCTGTCAGCAACGAATTGTTCATAATTCTCGATAGCATACCAGTAACACCGTGGATTGTATAACCACTAGAAATATATCGGACTGGATGAAAGCGAATGATTAACTAAGTAGGATTTTGCTGAATGTACCTGCAAGTTCCCATCTATTTAATAGCACGTCATAAATTAAAAATAATCGTAGAAAATATTAATATCTTACTTTAATATCTAAAACTAAATTTTAGATCAATGAACAAGTATAAAAATACGGTACCAAACAAAACAAAACAAAAATTGTAGATAAAACATTTACACTTTTAACTTGGTATTGTAAAATTTGAAGGTTATTTGATATATTTGGACATATTCATACACCAATTCATTCGATCTGAAAGAAAATGTTTACAATTTAGATGTTCATCCAGAATTATATTATGACGGGTTGGAAATAATGAATGCCATTTAAAGGCTAGTTGTGATAACACCTTTGGTATGAATGTTAAAGTTGTTTTCCCTCAATAAAACGATGACATCTCTATAAATATTACAGGTAAATTATAGAGTGGATTAGTCTATAGATAGATAATTCACAATCATATTTTAGTGTCGGTCCTTTGAGGTGATCTGTTGACATATATTACTCTCTAGAGACAGACTATCTTATAAAGTTACCAAATCTAAGTAGTTGTGTATAGAGTTTTCTTTTATACCTTTTATTAGAACACATTTAAAGTTGGATTAATCTTAGAAATATATTTAAATAATTGTGTATTATAATTAATATTGTTTTTTAAACATACAAGCCAGACAGCACATAGAGTAACATATTAACACTGTAAATTATGAATTAGTAAATAGTAAAATCAATAATCTAGGGTGTATTAGAATATGTTTATGATAGTACGTTTGATAACCATGATGACTAGACAACAATGTAATGAGTTTACAGCTACACAAAACTAATAGACAAGGGGCTTTCTTAAATAACATTCAGACTGTGTTACTTTGCCTTTCCAGGAATACCTCATTTAACATTCCTGACTGTTATCAGTAGGTTGATGCTTGGTGATAAGCACAGCTGGGTGTAGCTTTAATGAAGGGTTACGCATCATAGGTCTGCTAATCATGTTTGGATTAATTGCAATAGCTTTGGTCAATAATATAAAGGATGAAGGATAAGTAAGTCCTCTAAGATTAAATGGACTAGTATATGACCATCTATATTACGTAAACATGTAATTTATAAAATAACCCCTATTGGAGTATTTTGAACCCACTGCTCATATTAGCGTACAAACGAATATAGGACTATTACTTAAGACAACCGAAATGAATATCTCACAGCCAAAAATGTGTTAGCATTGAACCATGACAGGAATAGAACACGGAATTCCGAGGCTATTAAGCAAACGTGTTACGGACTTTGATAAATATCCGTATTTCTCTCAGAGAATTCATCTAGAATTCAAACCATGACCTGTTCCCAATGTGTGAGAGAGAGTAATGAACTCACAGAATTGCCTTGACTTTCGATAGCGGGTTCCTTAATATGAACGTTTATTATTATTATTATTATAATTAATCGACTTCTATGGTGATGTTAAGGCCACAACCTTTTCTTACACATAATGTATACAATTAAAATGAGGTTTAACAGAATACATAAAAACAGAATACATAAAAACAAACAAATAATGAAATAAAAAACTAGAGACAAAATACAGATGGAATACATAATTTGAGAACCAGAGATCAATTTAACACAAACATAGTGATCATGGATATATTAAACTTTAACAAAATATAGTTTTTACATATAATATATATTTCAAAATATAGAGCCTAATTAACTATACAAATTGTAAAGTGTTTTGTTTTATTTTCTTTGAATTTAAGATTAGACAAATTTTGTACATTCAATCAATATTGTAAATTATGTTAAAGTAATGAGATGGCATTGCCATTTATTATTTAGTGCTACAAACCAACATAAAACAGCATCGTGCTCTTCAAAACCACACAGAGTTAAAGTCTAGACGTAAGTTCTGCTTCTTTAAAACGCCTTCAAATGTTATTTAGGGATTATATTGATCCAGAGTTTTTAAAATAAGAAATGTTTACATAACACTTTCATCAAAAAATTGTCCTTGTAAAGTCAACAAAATATTATTCTGAATATTCAACTGCTTTGTGTTTTATTTTAAATTTTTTAAGAGGTATAGTATATATATTTGTTTAGTTTCGATTAAAATTTTAAATTAATAATATAATTTGCAAACGTTGTTCATCACTGATCCTAAAGCCATTAAAAAACTAGGCAATCTAGATTTCTCACACAATTTAAACGGGACGTAGATGTGTGATATATTCGTACCCTCGTGAAACTGGGATAAACTAATTACATTTTTAAAAACAAAATGTATCTAAGACTGGTTTTAGAATATTATATTAGTGTCGCTATATGTACTATTAAATTTTATATGATATAGTTGGTTTATCTGGTAGAAATAACATGTTAATTTTTATAATATAAAATGATACCAAGCTGGGAAGAATGAACATAGCACTAGTGTTGAAAGCTGTGGGCCAGAGAGAATTGGAATGTCCATAAGTGCCTGTTCACTCCTAGAGTGGAACGCTCTAAAGATTCCCTACAGTATATAAACGTAGCTTCGTTCAGAAAATATGCCTGAAATGCATTTACTCATTATTATTGTGAAGAAGCAATTTATAAATCGTGCCTACCACTCCATGAGAAGTCCTGTTTGATTAAATGGCGAAACTAAATTTAAATAGAATATTGTAACCGCACAGCTTAAGTTGGAAGGCGAGTTTGTGTAATATTGTATGTTATGAGTTGCGAATGACAAAACGAGCGTTGCAGGTTATTTTGATTATACTATAAACAAATAAATTAGAAGAGCTCAACCATAAAATTGCTGTCAGCTTTCCTTAGTGAGAAACCAGGTCTGAGGATGATAGAGAGTCAGCCATCATGACTGACTAATTAACACCGAAGTCAAGGTGTCACTCTGCCCAATTCGGGACTAAGAAGACTAGGACGCCGGTTCGTCAGTATTTATCTTGAGGTCTGCCACTCGAGCACAGTGTACCGGGGTTGGGAACCGTGTAGAGATCACCTAGTAGTCAGACAGGCCACGGGGAGTTCATAGGAACACCTCGTTTTGTCACAAGCTTCTGAGTATATCTAAGTTCTTCCATTCTAATATCATTACCAACATCATATTTGTAATAGACATCTGTCCAGAGCTTAATAATTCCACACATTGACTACCGTGACGTAGTATACAGTGACTTAAAAGAAGATCTAGCAGGACGACTAACTACAACGACTACAAAATACTACCTACTATTTCCTGTCAAAATTAATATTTGAAATAATATATTAATTAAAAAATCTAATGATCTTCAACATTATATTTCAAAAAACTTTTACTAGTTTGTTTTTCCAAATTAAATACTTTTTAAAATGTATGGGAATTACATTAAATATTATATCAAATAAATCCTTTAATGCTATTTAATAGAAAAATATTTGATCAATGAATGAATGAAAATACATTTATTAATTTTTAGTTCTCTCTTTATAATTTTTAATTTTTGAAACTATAATAATGTATGATTTATTGTAATACTAGTCGTGTATATAGATGAGTATTTACAAGAAGGATTTATAGTGGATTTGGATAACATAAATAACAATATCTTAAAAACAATAATCCACATTTACTTGTTGGTTTCTAATTATATTTATTGAATTTCTGTTACAATTAACTACATTTATAATGAAACATTTTATTGTCCTTTTTTGATGTATTTATTATCTGCTACGTATTTAACTGTACATTGTTGAAGTTGCGACCCATCGTTAGTAAGCACACTGTTGTTAATATTGTTGTTCTCTATTATCATAATTCCAGGTCCTATATTGTTGCTTTACCAGGAATCCCAACACTTTCACCAGTGGTCTTGAGACATAAGTTTTTTCTTGCTTTCTGACATGTTTTAGTTAAGTTCACAACTATCAGGCTACTTTATCAAAATATAAAAAGCTAATTAATTTTTTTAAATTATACTACTTTAAATTTGTAATAAATGTTAACAATAGTCACCAAATCTTCTCAAAAACACATTTTATAAAACATTAAATCGCATGTAATAAGATAGATAGATAATATTAAAGGAGGATAAAATTTAATATATTTTGTTGTTATACATTAAGATAGATCAAACAATTGATGAAAAATCATATTATAATATTATACAGTGTATATATGAAACGCTCGCCAATTAATAAATTGTATGATTTGTGCAGCTACTGTTTGTTATGTATAAGTGAGAAAACACAAGTATTATATGAATTAATTTTCTATATTACATTTAAATCAACCGAGTATAGTTAAGCACACGACTTAAAAACCAACTTAAATATAAAACAGACAACAGCCAGCATCCAGACGTCCATTCATCACTGTGAAAGGGGAAACCCCAGGTTCATTTATAGTCAATTTTTCGGTTACGTCTGGGATATAACCGTGGACTATTAGCCAATAATTCTATAGAGAATAATAATATCTTTCATTCATACGTAAGGCAAAGAGTGTTCATTATGAGGTATGAAGTGTCAAATATCCGTGTCCTTCATCCTTTTTGTTCACATAATCCATGTCTGTTCCTTTCCTCTTGAGTCAGTTTTACCATAATGGTGGTTAGACAATTTGTAACTGATCTGGCAGCATTGACTGCATCACATCTACAACAGGATTATTTATTTTACTAGTCGAGATATCTAACGTGCACTTTCTGAACCGAAGGATTATATCAGCATATGTGAATGTCTATGAGCGAGAGTGAAAAGGCGTACCAATTTTGTTAGTAAAGGTATTGTCATATAAGTTCCAAGGCTATTTTACAGGACAAAATCGACATGGGACCAACATTTTCTTTTCTACAGAAGGAAGTTGTGTTACGGATGTTGTTACTCAAGGGAAATCCGTTAACCCCAACTGGGTTTAATTCCACGAGCATTGGGTCCTAAGGCCATCACTTAACCCTAAGAGCACCGAGCTTGAAAAAATATTCATTAAATTTAAAAATGACACGTTGACACGGGAATCGAACCTGGGTTTTATGGACAAGTGAATGCCCACTTAATTGATATTATAATCCTGGATGTTTTGATATATTTTACCTAAGGTGCAAATTGATACACGTGACAATTTAATTGACATATTTTAAGAGTAGCTTACATTTTTATGAAATTTGATGTAGACAACTTATTTTATAAAATATAAACTGCTTGTCAACTTAAATAATACATATGTAGTATATTAGTAACCTATCTAGCTTTGAGTATTTACCCAGAAATATTATGATATTCGAACCTATTTACGGATTTTCTTAAACATCCAATATTATTTGTCATTTAATTGAGCACCATTTAATATTAGGTTTTTGAATAATGGTTTTCTAGAATGGGAATTTTTTTTTTATATTTTGGGTTTTAATTATAACTCTCAAATATTTTCATTAAAATGTTTTAGCTAAGAATAAAACCATAATATCTTTGTAACTCAAGTTTTACAATATCATGATCATAGCAGCCTAAACCATTATAAATATTTTGTTGGCCTATTTATGTAATATTAAATTCGTTGTATTGTGCTCTTATCTAAACAAATAGTTTTAATTGAACACACTAATCTCTTAGACTGACTACATAAACATGTTTAGTGTGTAACTGCATTGCTGTACCTCTATGATGTTAAAAGCAGTTACATTGGGTGTTCTTGTTCTCAGTTGATTTCTGGGTGCTGGCCTTGGACCACGATCTAAGTGTGCCGTCAGACATGTTTGGAAGTGTGTTTGTTCGCACCCCTCAAGGCACAAAAGTCGCGCTATGGGAGGAAGTGGCTTTAGATGAAGGTACGGTACATTCAAGAAAAAAAAATCTCAATAATTTGCAGAAATATTATTTATATTTACTAAGTTTTAGTAAATTTAAATAATTACTTAACACATTCAATCATAATCCATAAAAAAAAAGTGGATGGTACAGGAGAAATGGAAGAAAAGTCACATGACACAAATTTCTCAGGACAAAAACTTAAAATATCAAACTCCATGAGGACCAGAGCAAATAATTATTTCTCAAATGTCTTTAATATGTTGATCTCTTTTAACCATTAATCTAAAATATATTAAAAAGTATCATGATTGTCTATCAGATAGCAGCACTAACCCAATTTAAGTTAAACTTGGACTTTGCCTCTTTTCATCTGTACGTCTCCCATGAGTGTGTGTCCATGATTGTGTGTACGTGAGTGTGTGTCCATGAGTGTGTGTCCATGAGTGTGTGTACGTGAGTGTGTGTCCATGAGTGTGTGTCCATGAGTGTGTGTACGTGTGTGTCCATGAGTGTGTGTACATGGATTGGGATGGACCTCAGGTCCAATGTCAAAGTAAACTCATTTTGACAAATGTTCTTCAATTACATTTGTGTTAGATTCAATTATTTATTAGTTGACTCTGGTTCAATAGAACATTTTAATATCCTCCGATAATATTCCTAATAAAATTAGCAAGCCGTTAACATAATTTATGGATAAAGCTGGTTCTAAATTTAATTATTTTTTATAGGAAACATAA
The DNA here is from genome assembly GCA_902151445.1 of Timema monikensis. NCBI lineage: Eukaryota > Metazoa > Arthropoda > Insecta > Phasmatodea > Timematidae > Timema > Timema monikensis. The sequence continues at coordinate 223,570 of CABFVZ010000908.1, forward strand.
TGTTTTCAAAACTCTATTTATAGCACTAATTGATGTAAGTAATTATAATAATTATTTAACCAATATTGACGTTTCACGGCATGTCGACACCATCAGGTGATTAGCGCTGTTAATTGTTTTTAAATGTATTCTTTTCTCACTATACAATGTATGTGAGTTGCCAGAAATAAGTAGTGATTTATTGCAACACTCCCTTGATGTAAGTCATTTCAACGATGTTTTCCCGCCAAATGGCAGGTGTGAGAAGCTTCTCGTTACCCCTCTCCCCCGTGGCACAGCTCGGGATATGGGAGGTCCAGGTGGAAGTGGACTCTGACATTTTCTCCGCTCAGTTCAACGTGTCAATCACAGGTGGCAGCACTATCTATGTTGTACCTGAAGTAGCTATGGCAGAGGAGCACTATGTCGAGCTAAGATTCGGTCATGAGATGCGTAGACTGTACAAACCTGGTCTGCCATTTGTAGGCAAAGTGAGTACTACTATTGTTTATATCCATTATTACAGTTCTTAAAACCTTATCAAATATAATTTTTAACATATTATAATCCGCATTGTAGAGAAATAAGGCTTAATATTAAACTGGCCTTGTTTCATTTGCCAGTAACAGTGTATTATTATTATTATTATTAGCACCACGTCTTACTACCCGTTAGGGTTATATGCACTTACGCTAATGTGTAATGGTAGGGTGATTGTGAGATTAAATGAAGGACCTACAGTTTAACGTGGAATCCGAACCAAAGGGTTTGGTAATCAGATAAATCTATGCCGGGACCGAGGATTGAACCCCGGCCGCCAGCACAGAAGTCCGACACCTTACCCCTAGACCACTAGGTCACTCCCCAGTAACAGTGAACAGAGAGTTAATGTTAGAATTCCAATTAGGTGTACTAGCTATCCTCAATAATATAAGCTTATTTACGTTGAACAATATATTTATAATTCATACCGAAAACGGCCATCTGATGTTTTGTTCAGTGCACATGGATATGAACCTAGAGGTCCAAGGTTCGATTCTAGGCTGGTACCTTGGGAAATTTTTCCCGTAAGGGGAATTGCATCAACGGTCACCAGGGTTTGGTTAGTTAGGCTTAATAGTTTGTTTTGGTTCCTCATACTCACCATCACCCTCATCTCATCTCATCGGAACATAGAAAGAGCCTTCACTGAAGGGATGTACGTATAATTAGTACGCTAGGCTACGTTTCATTAGTACTAGCTAGTTTTTTTCACAAACTTGGCTACGAATGATGTAGCCTAGACGTACAATATTATTATTATTATTATTATTATTATTATTATTATCATCATCATCTTTACCGTGTTAGTAAATTATTTTAAGACAAATTGGCCCAATTTAACATAAGCGGCAGTGAAAATTTATATAGTTACAATTTATTTAAATAAAATTTAGAGGACGTAAATCCTATAGTATTAACAAAGTTATGATTACAAAAAAAATACTTTCGTTTGAAAACTAATCCTGTGATAATTGATTTGGTGAATCCGTGAATTTACCCAAAGCTACAGTTACAGTTTATGTGTGTTAGGGTGGCTGACTACGTATCTACTTAGCTTAGGTTTAATTCAAGGGTGTACTGATTAAAGCGACTAATATTTAGTCACAGGTACGTCTTGTAATCCACTCTGAAATAATATAGGCGCTGAGGAATAGTGTATTTTATTTTGAGCTTGATCTTTGATTCTAATTTGTTCTGTAAGTCTAACTATGATCTATATATTATATTTTATAGATAGAACATTAAATATCACAATATCTCATAAAGGCTAACCATGCCTCTAAAGGGAATGTTTCTATCACATCAGAGAGATTATTTTATTGTTTTAAATAGATATTTAGATTATGACTGTAATCTTCCCATAAACCAAAACAAATATAGATCTCAGCTCAAATTAGGAAGACATATTAGTTTATTTTTTTGGATGGAAATTAACATTCAAATATTAAAATGAATGTCTTTGTTGATTTGTTCTGATTTTAGATGTTCAAATGATATGATACCAATTTCCATATTTACACGGAAATAATAAGTAAATATATTGCTTCCTCTCAATTCAACGTTAATGTAAAATTTAATTGAATAAAGTGGACATTAAACAAAACGTTAATGGATTGATCCTATTTCTCCTCTCATTTAGTGATGGAAATTGCCTGCACTGAGCCCCATAAATCAATTTATAACTCGGGCTGTTAATGGATTCGTAAGTCCCCGTGTTTTGGATAAGCGACCAAGGGCGGTGTGTTGAAAAGGGGGGGGGGGGNGAGGGAAAATAATAATGGCTTTACTCAATGAGCTGAGATTGAAATATAAATATAGGGCTTAGTAGATTGAAGAATCAGAGTCTCTGGTATTATAACATATCAGCTTAGAGCTTGAGCTGCTAAATTCACGTTTCATATTTATTGATTTATGTAATCATGCAAATCAAAGGACTTATCAATAATTATTATTATTTTTATTAAAACAAGTAAGACAGATATAATTGTAAATATATACATACAAAAATATACATGTATATAGATAAAGAGGGAAAGAGAGCTAGACAACCATTTACCAGCGTATAATACTCTGGCTGGGAGGATAAATCTTTTAAAGGAAATATTGTTTATCCATCACATGTATTTTAATAGTCCTTTAACAAGTCATTATTAGCATTTATCTGACAATGAATGTTATGTTTTATACTAGTTTTTACCGTAGGAGTATGTTTGTATTCCATTCATATCCAAAATAGTATGTTGTTTGTTTTATAAAATCATCCAATTAATTTCATATAAAGCTTCACTATTACACTATCTCTCGATAGATAGCAGCACAAATACGTTCAACAGTGTTCCCGTGGATTGCCGTTGCAGACGTGTTCCTGGTGGTCCCCCTGAGTTATTGTCTTACTTTACACAACTTGTCCCTGTCAAGTGTGCTCTCAGTGAGGTAGGAGTTTCAACTATCCCATCTAATATCCTTGACTCCTTACTTGAGCTCTTAGATGGTTGGAAACTGTCCTGTGTTGTAAGGTTCTGTGCGACTGCCAATAGCTTCTCACTTCCCGATTTTGGACTAAAGTCCAAATCAGGGTATTGTTGTCGGAGGTCATGTTGGAGTGGTTGTCTTGTGGTGCTTGTCCTGTAGGCTTCTTGCACCTTTGTTGTGAATAGTTGTAGTGTGGTGCCAACCTGTTATATTGTGTCTATATTTTGTATTTCTGGTATCAAGTTCTCTTAAGTGTGAATAAATTCGTCCCAGTCGCCAGTTGTTTTGGTTTGTTTGAGACCATGTGTGTTGAAGTTGGTGTCAGATTTAATCTCATATAATACAGGATTGTGTTTCTAGTCCGGTTCCTTTCAAACTCTCATATCTTTAGTGATAACACCAATGTTGGTCAGTGCCACGTCTATGCTATCAGCTCTGTCAAGAGAACTAGCTTAATTTAGCACCACGTCTTACTACCCGTTCACGCTATACGCTTAAGTACTAATTACGCTAATGGGCTAGGAATTAAGAAAGTTTAATATAGAGGAAGTGAGCCCATATTTGTGTGGAGGGAGAGTGTAAAACCATTTAGGAAGAACCTCTCCCAGTTCACCCGAGTGAGATTCAAACCTCAATCTTTCCGTCCTAGGCAGTCTAGCTAAACAAGAAATTAGCGTGTTAGCTAACTATGCCACCGAGGCGGGTCTGTGAATATAGGCTGGGTGATAATAGGTGGGTTAGTCTGGGTCAACAAATACGTGGTCATGTGTGTGTTGGTGTGGTCTGCTAGTATTCGTCCGTTCCTTGTGATTACTCGGCTGTTCCAGATTGTGTTATTACAATTGAGTTCACCGGCCAAAAACAATATGTCTGCGTCTGTAATTTCGTATAAGATTTGTGGTAGTAGCGTCTTTGTCGATGGTTTGTATATGGTCACGATTCAGACACTCCCTCCGCCAGTATTTACATTTATTCCTGTAGCTTCAATGTTATGGAGATTTTGAAAGTGACGTTGGTAGCTAGGTAAATAGGTATTTATCTCAGCTTTCTGCTAAGAGGAAAGGTAGCCGGTGTGAAAGATGTACAACGGTACAATTTATATATCTTGAACAATTTTAAAATCTAATTTATCACAATTTGTAAAAAAAAAAATTTGAACTGAAAACAAAAACGAATCAAACAAGTTCTGTTGACTAATTAAATAAAACATTATTATTACTAGGCTTAATATATTCAAATTTAATTTCATTTATTAGATTAAATATATTATTATTTTAAATAAACTTGTTTTTCCTTTCCGTCTAAACAGCTGACCACTATTAATTAACGTTGGCCTCTTGTACCAGTCTTCCTTTGTCGAGTAGTTGTGTAATCTTTGTTCTGCCGAAGGTTGAAGCAGTGAGCACGGAGAAGTGTGTTCGTGTTCGAGTGAAAGTGTACGACAACACAACTGCTATCTACAGTCAAGATATAGAGATCACCTCAGGGGAAGGAACGTTCGTTGTTCCCGCCATTTTGGCTGACAGTGACATCATCACACTACAGGTAATGTTATTTAGAGTATTATATTGACGTCAGTAGGTGTTTGATTAGTTTTTTTTAGTTTGTGTGTTTAATTAATACGTTTCACACACAGGTAGATTGACAATATAAGTTTGGAGGAGTTTGATTAAAACAAGTACTTGGGAGCTTTGCCAACAGATAGGAATTAAATACAAATGGACTAATAAACATAATTTATTCGGACAATACTTGCGTTACTCTTACTCTATGGAATTATTGTCTCGTCTCATGTATCGAAATATTAAATTGAGAATATATAAAACTCTAATTTTATCCGTTGTTAGTTTTGGATGTGAAGCATCGTCTCCCAGTGTGTACCTAGGTAATAAATTGGGAGTTTTTTGGATCATGTTGATTGGAAAGAAATTTGGATCTATGTGTAGAATGGAGAAAATTTCACAATGAAGAAATTCAAGACTCCCCCTATCTCAATCTATTGAAGGATATTAAAGAAATTATATTATATTATATATGGATAAAAAAACACCCGAAGGATGTTTTATTACAGGCAGAGCAGATTGTTGGAATTATTTTATGGATGGAAAGATAATTAAATTTTGGATTATTGGTTTAAGTAGGGGTATAAGGGAGATGTAACTAGTTTGAAGGTCATTATATAGCAGCTAAATTTCACCATGAAATTTAAATTGCTATTAGAAAATAAGAAATCAGTTGAAAATAAAGATAATACAATTCAATATCCTTTAAGGTGGAATGGAAGAGGACGCGAGGAAAAACCATTGTTCTTACAGTTTTTATGACAAAACATTCTTTGGCCAAAATAAATAAAATATTGCTCTAGTACAAATATAGAAATTAGTTTTCTTCACATGGTGACCTCAAAATTTCTTTAATATCTGTCAAGGGTGTCCTGGAATTTAATGAAAACTTCTTCTCTTAATTTAGAAAAGTTTGTTAGATAATGTCGCTATGCTTATAACAGATATTCAAGAATTGTTTATATCAATATATGAATAAAATATTGAACTCTGTGTCTGTTCTGAACTAATTTTTTTTTTATTTTGGCCAAAAAACTTTTACCATGAAAACTGAATAACCACTGGCTTTTTCTCGCTTCGCCTTCAATTCAATTTAAACTGAAAAACAAATTAGAAAGTTTATTTTATTAAAGGTTTATGGATAGAAATTTAATTAAATTTTTGTTTTTTAGTTTCAGTAGGTGTTTAAGGGAGATATATAATTAAATTAGTTTGAAGCTCATTATATGGCAGTTAAAGATAAACTACTTGTATATATATATTTGTTGCAGGCAGAGCTTGTTTCGGTGGAGGGTAAAGAGATTGACAGTCATTATGTTCTGGCCAGAGAACCAATCAGGAAATGGAACTCGACTTCAGACTGTTATCTCCTCATAGAAGGCGCCGAGCATACCTTACAGGTAAACTATAGTTCTCTTCACTTTATAATGCCTTTGAATTATAAGTGAAAATCATAATATTTAGAGGACCGAGATGCCATTATTTATTTTCATAAATTTATATATAAATAAAAATGTACTTATGAATATAATAATTATAAATTTGTATCTGCATATAAATTTGTGAATCTAAGTATTGGTATATTAAATTAAAAGATTTCCATAGATATAAATATTTCATGAAATATTCATACATGTAACATTGTAATAATTTTGTGACATCTTATTTTTATCTATTTTTATGCTCACTAATTTTATTATATTAGTAAACAATATCAAGTTGATTTGTAAATTTATATTTTATTAAAAAGGAAGTGTCTAGCCCTAAAGAGTAGTAAGATGCCGTGCTAAAAAAATATGTATGACTTATTAAACTTTCTTTCTTTTAAAACACATTCAATTGTTGAAATAAATATCATAGTAAACCTACAATAAAATATTTTTACTTTCTGGCTATCTTACAGGTAGAGAAAGTATTGTGATCGTCAAAAAAAATATAACTCGAGATTTTGATGTATCTCTACGTTTCATGACCCCCCAAATCCGAAAAAGTGGTTTTTGAATTTCCGTCTGTCTGTCTGTACCTCCAACTAGAGCCTAAACTATGTTACTAATCGGGCTAAAATTTATGTGTGGTTTTCATAGGGTTGTCCCGAGGAGTTAAGGGAATTGGACATTCAGCCCTAAAATTAAGGGTATTTTACTGAAGGACAAAAAGACAAAAAGTCGATTTTCTCAAAATCAGCTCTAACTATTTTGATTAAATTTTATTTCAAAACATTTATAAATATTCCATACAAAATGGCTACTCTCAAAATTTCGGCAAAATGTTTTAATGGCTCCAGTCTGAGCGTAAATTATCATTTTTAATCATATTTCCGAAACTATTTAAGATATGTAATTACTAATTATTACAATTATGTAAATCTATTAATAATAGGAAAATATATCCAAGGTATAACTTTTTAAAACAAATAACTTTCAAGCTATACGCAAATATATATATTTTTTAACTTTTCTAAAACTAAAGGTAGAGTATTGCGACCGTAAAACAAATCTAACCTGAAATGTTGATGGATGTCGACGTCTCATTACTACCCAAACCCTAAACTTTGGTCTTTGCAAGCCATCTGTCTGTGTGTATGTTTAAACTTAGAATTAAATGTGGTTCAATAAAGGGTGAAAAGAGAAAAAATAGATTTTCTCAAAATCAGCTCTAACGAAGTTGATTAAAATTCGTATCTAGGCGTTGATTAAGATTATAAATAAACTGTCTATTTCCATTTTCCCATCAAAATGACTTTTAGGGTACTTTAAAGAAGCGGAAACTTCCGTATCTCCGCAACTATTTGAGGTATTAAATAACTTATCATTGCAAAATTGTAGTACTATTAAAAATAAATAGCTTTTATATGGAATATATATTTATAAAGCCAACAGTTTCTGAGATATTGGAGAATATATTAATACAATGCTGTGAACTTTAGTTGTAAAGAGATACTACTTAAGTTTTAAAGCAATAATTCTCCAATGCCAAATAGTAATTAAATATAATAAGTCTTTCAACTAGTTTATATTATTTATCTTTAAACCTCTTAGGAGAAATGATTGAACAACAATGATATATCTCTATTTTAGACTCAATAGTCAATATTTACATTTTTATTTGTCAAAACTTATAAATGAGGATTTTAAAAGCAATAGTAAGAGCTTATGATGTGCAACACTTAATAGAATGTCAAAAATTTTAACCGGAAGTTGAAATTTTAATATTAAGTGTTGACCCTTGTGGACCCAATTTTGATATATTTTTTATCGGTCCAAACATATAGATGAGGACATTACTTCTTTAAAAATAAAATTATAAAATTTAAAACTGGAACTCAAAAAAGTTGTACATAAGTATAGAACAATTTATGCCTGGGTTTGATAATCTATATCATTTAGTTCCACATATATCATGAGTTTTTGGTAATCATCTCCATTTTTAAACAATAGAGCGAGAAAGTCCGTGCGGAGTTCCGTACCATTTATTTAAAAAATAAATTTATCACTTTTCTATTTTAAGAGCAAATATTACTAAACCAATCACACATCATTAAATTGTTAATTAAGTAGGTTAGGTTTATATGAATTGAAAAGTCACTTAACCCCTCCCCATCCTATGATGTGAGTACATTTACTCACCAGTTAAAAAAAACAATTTTCCAATCCTAAAATCGAAAATCTTCCTCTACAGATAAATATTTCTACAAACCAACGATATAATGTATAAAGCTATTAGAGAGCATTCTTATAAAAAATACAATTGTTTTATTTTAAGTATTACACATATATAGATAGTGAGAAACCAAAAATGTACGACTATAAAATTATCTAAGTGAAAATATAATGTTCTTGTCCTTATAGCGTGTTTTCTTATTTTTTTATTTGAGATATAAACAAGTTTGTATATTTCAGCTAATATTCAATATTGGACATATCTCGACAGATATGGTAACTTCCTTAGTATCTCTGATATGTCCTGACGGTTATCTCAGCAACCTTTATTTATAGAGAGTATATATATGATTATCTCAGCTTACTTACTATGTTGAATATATCTTGACATCTATCTCATTTTCTATCTTATTGTGGGTTTTTATTGATGCAACTCACCTCTTCTTTTTAGGAATACATTTTGTTTAGATGGATATAACCTCTGGTTATTTTCTCTCGACATCTTGGAGATAAAGTATTGAGATCGTCAAAAAAATCGAACTCGAGATTTTGATAAATGTCGACAATTCATGACCCCCTGGAACCAAAAATGTTGTTTTCACATTACCGTCTGTCTGTCCGTCTGTCTATACCTCGGGCTAGAGCCGAAATCATTTTACTGATTGGGCTAAAACTTGTTACCTGGGGTTTTCATAAGGTCCCCCCAAGGATTTCTAGGAATTTGATATTCAACCCATAATTTAAGGGTAGTTTACTGGAAGGCAAAAAAGAGAAAACATAGAATTTCTTGAAATTATCTCCAACGATTTTGATTAAATGTTATACATAAAAATTGTTTATCATTATAAAAAAGATGTAAATCCTCATTTTCAAATGAAAATGACTTTGAGGGTATTTTACACAAGGGAAATTTTTCAATTTTCCTCATTTTCCGTTTCTATTTGAGATAAGAAATAACTTATCATTGTAAAATGGTATTACTATTAGATATAAAAATATTTTAATTCAAATATATTTTTAGAAAACCGATACTTTCTGTGTTATAACAAATATATACATTTTTTAATTCTGGTCTTTGAAAATGAATTTGATTCTTTGGTGGACAAATATTTTCCTTTTTTCTCAATTTTTTGTAACGATGTTCCTAGTTCCTAAAGCCATAAAGTAAGTAACAGTGTATATTATATAATTTATGATTTTTGGTATGGTGTTCCTACAACAAATTATAGACCTATTATTTCGCTTCAAAACTCTTACAAGTTTTTAGTAAATGTCTATTTTAGTATAAAAACGGGAAAAAAAATCTGTGTGGTGCACCGTGCCTTTTTGATGGTACTAATATATTAATCGTATATCTCATCTTACTTCCAACCATACATATATATTGATGTCTATCTCCTTTCCTTTCCATTTATACATATGCCCTGATTTCTATCTCTTTTTTTCTTACAGTAGCCCCATGGATTCTTTAGTGTTGACTGACAGCTGACTTCTGACAGTCAACATGTATGTATATACCTAAATTTTGACTGTCAGAAGTGACAGCTGATAAACATATGTTTTTTCAGATCATATGGTTCGGCGTAGGAACACATAATTTGGTCTGGTAACTTTTCAAAGCCGTCAGCTGTGAGCTGCCAATCAGCACCAAAGAAACCATGGAGCTACTGTAACAAAGACGTGCATATGTCTTATTGCTTTATCTTCTTATATCTTATCATACGTATATCTTGCTCGCTATTTATTCTTCCTTTCTATCGTAGCCTATATATATATAAAGACCATAACATTGAGTTAAATAACTTAATTCATTTTTGTGAAAAGTTGAATAGAACTGCATCATAAAGCTACAATTTGTATACAATTATCACCTTAGACTAGTAACAATATGGCTGCTGAGTGAGAAGATATGATGGAATAATACTAACCTTATTGATACTTGGGAAGCTTTATCTCTAAAAATCTGCTTTCCAAAGCTAACTAATAGTCCTTTTTGACCACTATAGTTTCATCTTGTCGATGATGAATAATTAAATGATTTGATATTAAGATATCCCAACAAATAAAATACACACATTGATTTTGGATGGTTAAAATATGTCCCTACCTTGAATGCTCTGAATTAAAAAGAAAGAAGTAAAACACCAGAGTTAAGGTTTTACTGTAAATAATTAAAATTAAATGCAAAACCAGAAACAATAAGGCTTTAAGAGCGAGAAAATATCCTCAAATAACTCTCATATCCTTTTAATATTCCAGCCCTCCTCCAATATTTACTACCCATGTTCTCTAAACAAGCTCAACATAGCTCAAAGATATTTATAAAATAGACAAATACCATTTTCCCAGCACCAAGTACACTTAAATAAATGCAGACATAACATTTTTAACATAAACTTGAAGATACTGTATCTTGCTATGGGACATAAAATAATTTGAATTTTTGACTTCGGTTACATATAAAACATAATTTTAACAACCCGCAAGTTTACAAGACTTTTTAATAAAGTACACACAAGTAACCCGCCTCTGTGGAGTAGTTGGCTAACGCGCTTGTCGTGTTGAGCCCGACTTCTGAGGACGGGGAGATCGAGGTTCGAATCTCAGTCGGGTGAACTGGGGGCGGTTTTTACTAAATGGTTTTCCACTCTCCCTCCACGAAAATGCGGGTTCACTTTCCTTAATTCAACCTTCCAAATTCCTAATCCATTAGTGTAATTAATATTTAAGCGTATAACCCGAATGGGTAGTAAGACGCGGTGCTAAATAATAAAAATAATAATACACACAAGTAAAAAGAGATGTTATGATTCTTCATACAGTTTTGTTTTTAAAATTCTAAAACTCTACTGACAATCACATTTTACCCAACCTTCTAACTGTAAAGTGAGCTTCCTGGTAATTGAATGGCATCATCGTTCAATATTACATTTTGTATATATGTCATCCACTTCAAGAAAACGATAGTGACTTTGTTTATGGTAGAACAAATAACAAACATCCAATTCTGACTCTAGGAAGATGATTGTAAATGAATAAATCAGTGCAGTTTTATATTATTTGTTTTGCCCCAGCTGGGATGGATTCTGATAAGTATAATATATTTTAATGTATTTTAAGAACTATAAAAATATATAATTATACTGTAATTAGCAATAATAATTAGAATTTATATTATAAAACTTTTTATTATTGATGTTACTGTAAGGGCTTGAAGAATCATGAATTTCATAATTTACCAGTAAATTATAAAATTACCAATATTGGCTGCCAACGTTGCGAAATATTTTTAAAAAATGTAAACATTTTGAGCTTTTACCAACTTTTACCATCGGTAAATCTTATCATTTACCACCGTGTCTTGGTAAAAGAACTAATCATAATGAAAATTTAGACTAATTAAATGCTTTATTTTTGTTTTACCGCCAAGCATTTTAGTTTCAGTTGGCAAGGTTGAGTTCAGTTAGCTTAGGTTAGGTTAGTTTAGAATAGGTTAGGTTATGCTAGGCTAGACTATTGGTCCTAAGCCACTGCAACACCTGAACAAAGAGAGTGGATGGGTAACATGTTAGTTAGATCTTGCAGAATAGTCAAGCGGCAAAAGGCATCCCTCGTTCTAGCTTTGACCATCTCTTGATGGTAACCAAATAAACTATGTTAAGCTAACATAAGCTAGTCTACCTAACCAAACCTATCTTAACATAACCTTTTGGAATCAACATTAATTAAACAGTTCCGGACCTGTAGACAGACCGACATGGGTACAGACAAGATTTTATAAAGTCCAATTCTCAGGGTTTTGAAACACATAAAACATAAAGATTTATAATAATCATCGAAAATGTTAAAGATTAAAATAATATCACTTTATATGAGAAATTAAGAACTGACAAGGAAAAATTATGCTTAAGATAAAAAAATAAATCAGAGCAAATGTATATTATTTTTTTATAGTTCAACTTTACCTGTTCCATAATTTTTTACATAACTGATTGTGACGTTTAGTTCACACGTATCCCCAAAGGGGGTGTTGCCATCTAAATGGCAATCTTAACACTTTTTGAAGCTGGCATCTTAAACATCATTGACAATAATAATAATTGTACTATAATTTCAAAGAATATCATCGTAGCAGTCTATTGTTACTACCCTTGTTCCCTCTCTAATTATACTAATGAGAGGTCTTTTCTCTGTCCAGCCAGACGAGATGGCCCATGTCGTTGTCCTGTCGACCTGTCCTTGCGAGAGGGATATCCATTACGTCATCACAACAGAAGGTCACGTGACTTATTGGAGCGACAAACCTTCTGAAGTCCTGACGGACTCGGATAACCCACCTACTCAGAATATTGATGGTGCTGCCATCTGTCGGCTCAACTTCAGGTCAGAAACGTTTTTTGTAATTCCCTAGTGGTGTATTTTAATGGATTTAGAAGAAATACAATTTTACATTGATTGAAAAGTTTGTGAGACATTACTAATATTTAGACTACGGATTATCCGATACAAGTATTATTTTAGTAAATTTAAAAATTATACATCTCGGGTTCAATTTACATATATAAATTTATTTATTTTCAATTTATGAATATATTTTGGGTTGTTTTATCATTTTTGAACAAATGTTCTCTTAGAATAGAGAAGTAACATAAATACTTAGCTTGATAAATATTTGTTATACTTAATTGGTATCATGGTAGAAAGAACAATGTTCGACAGATACAAAAGTTATTATTATTATTATTATTATTATTATTATTATTATTATTATTATTATTATTATTATTAAATGATATATTCCCACGTAAAATCACATAATTTTCATATTATATACCGTTTGTTATTTTTATTCTAGTTTTAAGTCTAAACGTAAACATATAATCCATAAATTATTTTAGAAATATTATATAAATAATAAATTATACATAAGAGAGTTTGTGAGATTGTGTCATACTATTTTTACAGGTATAGTACTAACAGGAACTAGTACTACTAAAGTAATGGCTAGTGAGACAGTAAAATTTTCCTATTTTAAGTAAGGCTAAATAATAAGGCCTCTAATATTTCTTAATTAAACTTTCCAATAACCAAGATCAACCAAAGAAAAGGGAATAATCTATATAGGTACATAAACATATATATATATACGTATAACAACATTCAATATCTAGCCTGTCCTTGAAAGTGAGGAAGTGCAGATGTCGCTTGCAGCGTCAGTTAGTGTATGTATTTCATTGGACTTGGCTGACTTATTTAGAATAGTACCTTCTGGCTCAGTGAGAAGAGCAGCTGGTAACTATCTAATTTCTCATTTATCATCTCCTTAGTACGCCTCTTCAGTACTAACTAGGCTTTACAGCTGACGATGGAACCGTTGAGGATCCAATCAAACTTCGGTCTGGGAACTATTCATCCATATATATATATATATATGCACATGTGAAACATATATATGTGTATGATACATATCTTATATACGATACATCTTCTGTACATATATCTGTCTATTTTTTATAGTCCTCGGGCTTGTTTCATACCAAGGGCTCTAAAGACTGTACTTCCATCTTCACCTCGCTCTTCCAGGTCTTATATATATATATATATATATATATATNAGAGAGAGAGAGAGAGAGAGAGAGGGAGAGAGAGGGGAGGGTGGCCAAATTATTAGAATCAATGACTTTTTAAATTCATTTTTATCTATTCAGTTAAAATCATTTGAATATATTAGATTAATATAATGCTCAATATAAACCAAATTGATAAGCTTATTCTAACAACTAAGTCATGGTTCCAGATCTCACTGAGTCGCTCAATCAATTTCTGCTTATTTGCTAAGCGACTTTGTGATACTTTTTTCTTCATTATGGACCAGAGATTTTCCATGGAGCCTAGGTCAGGTGAGTTACCTGGCCAGGGAAGCACATTAATTTCTTCTTCGACCAAAAAATGTGAGATGGTCTTGGCCTTATGATAGGGAGCCCCATCGTGCATAAAGACAAACTCTCCATTTGGAAACCAGAAATTTGCTTTAGGGAGAAGCAGTTCTTTCAGAACCTTAAGGTACTTATCAAGTCTCAAAGTACCCTTCATGATATAAATTCTCCCGGAGCCCAAACTGTCATCATTCCCGAGACCATTACTGAAGATGGATGCTTTTACTCTGCTGGACACAATTAATTGGTTCTCCTTCGGACATATTGACTGGATCCTTCACAAATGGAGAAGATTGATTCATCTGTGAAGATCACCTAAAAGAAGAACACACTTTTTGGAGTTAAAGACACACAAAAAAGAACCTTTTAAGTTTTGCAAAAAATTTCAATAGAAAAAAGTTTACCGAGTTTTCGTATAGTGATATATTTTAATTAAATTTTAACATATTTCAGACTTAATAGATATTAAGAAAAGTGCTTTAAAGTGTAAAAAAAGTACCAACCTTCTGCCAATACAATTTTTTCCAATGTGTAATGCCCTTAGCCCATTGAATGCGCTTTGCTGCCATTGCGGGAGTTATCTTAGCTTTTTTGCGAGGTCGACAAGCTTGAAAACCTTCCCTAATCCCCGTTCTCCTCGCAGTCCCTGGTGATATGTCTACTCCGGACTCGTGCATCTTGTAACAAAGCTCTATTGTTGTTGATTTTATGTTTTGTATAGCCAGATTTTTAAGTTTACTCACACCCCTGTCACTTCATTTTTACTTTCGAACACATTTTCCAGTTCGGTTCTGTTAGTACACGTGTCTTACTTAGGTCACTTTGTTTTTTAATTCGGCTCATATATTACTGTTAAATGA
Source organism: Timema monikensis (assembly GCA_902151445.1). Classification (NCBI taxonomy): domain Eukaryota; kingdom Metazoa; phylum Arthropoda; class Insecta; order Phasmatodea; family Timematidae; genus Timema; species Timema monikensis. The sequence continues at coordinate 238,581 of CABFVZ010000908.1, forward strand.
TTATTTTTTATCAATTTCAATCTGTGATTTTGTTTTTTTCTAGCAAATAAATACTAACAGTTGATCTTTATTGCGGTGTTAAATCACTTGCTTTATCCATAACCTCCATTCTGGGTTATTACATAAATTCACATAAATATTACAAACAATCTCTCTCTTTCAAAGTTGTATGTATCAAGAACACTTATTACAACAATTTTATCAACAAAAACTAAAACCGAATGATAAAAAAACAAAACTATTCACTAAAACCGCACATAAATAACATATTATAGTAGAGAATCAGACAAACCATCACCCGAGAATGGCAGTGCTCTATATCTAATTTTTCAGTTTTGTGTAAAAGACCATCGAAGTTTGACCTTGTGTTTAAAACCAATGTTACTAAAGGACGACTCGAGTTTGTATCTTCCTAAGCAATTATATTGTAGTCTCAATTTTACCGTAGGTGAATCATATGCATTCAAAATAAACGTTAACACCAAATATCTCAAATTTAACAATTTTGGAGATAGAACACTTGCATTCTCGCGTAACGAAATATCTGGTCTGAAGTTCAACCAACACCTGACTACAGTATTGCCAACAACAGTGAGATAACATTGTAAACACAATTCACGTTTGTTTAAAACAAACCAAATATAATGTGACCAAAAATATTTACACTAAGATTGTTAAATCAGGAGGCTTTGGGTGAAGAAATATATATATATACGTGCGTGTGTATATACATATAAATATATATACGTGTATGTATATACATAGAAATATATTCTCATAGATGTATATAAATATATATATATATATAAATATACATGTACATAAATATATACATATATATAAATATATACATATATATAAATATACATATAAATATATATGTATAAGGGTACGAGACGAGATATATCATCTTAAAAGTATTTTATATTCCATGTTATCAAAAGTATAAGTTTGAGATGATATAACCAACCCAAACAAAGATTAAAATTTACTAATAATTAAAATATAACTACGAAAGTTACTAAAGTTGAAGAATATAATATTATTACTTCCGAATAAATATATATCCAAAAATTATGTATTTTTGAATATCTAATAATCTTAATACATTAAGTTAGTAAATAGTTTAAATAACGTGATTGAGTAAAAGATTACTAGTGTTAGTAAATTTCAAAGCAAACATTTTTGAGTTCTCAAAGCTTTCTTCTTTGCTATGAATATATTGAATTTCCTATCCTTCTAAATATTTTTTGGGGACAACTATCAAATGCATTGTTCAATATAAGCCAAATTTGGCGGGAACATTCCATGAAGCTATGCCGAGCAGCTTAAGCACAAGTTTTTCTATAGCTTTTCGGTTTGAAGATGACGGCCACGGGAAGATCTGTTTGTTCTCTCAAACGTTTAAATTTTTAATTTTAATCTATTTATTGTATACTTAGAGAATATATTTTTAAACTTTGATGTGTGTTGTAAGACTGACGTCTTAGACTGCTTGAACATTTGTTAATTTCCACTAATAGATTGTACTTTTTAATATAGTAGAAATGTAATCTCTTACTAATTTGGTAACCAAGTAATAAATATCTACTTAAAATTCAAAGATAAATTATAGAACAAATTTTAACTCGATTTTTGAAGGTAAATATAAAGACTGTGATAACGATAATAGTATGGAGGGAGTGATATATTCTGTTCATAGAACTTATATATTTATAAGAAACAATTTAGACTTTGTAGTAGTAGGAAATAAATATATTTAGTATGTCACTGATTAAATTATTAATTGGATTACTATTTTCAATTTTACTATATTTATATTCATTGGTAGTTAAATAATATATTAAATTAGTATTATTAATTTATATAAAAAAATCAATTATATTGTATTTATATTCATTCACTTAACAAACAATTTAACCTAAATTACTTTAAATTGGAAACATATATCTTTGTTTTTATTCCTATTTTGTATAACAATGTATTAACCAAAGAGATGACTTAAGTTATGTGTATCAAAGTAACTTTTCCTTTTGAACAAACATAAAAAAGAACACAACTTGATGTAACGAGTCTTTCCTTTTCTTACATCTCTAAGAGCAGGGGAATTTGTAATTAGATGTTAAATTAGGACATAGCCTAGAATCTGAAAAATATGCCGCTTTAAAGACGGTCCATTACGATAGATAGTTTAATAAGAAGTGGAATTTCCATAGCTCATTTAAATACTCTACAAATTTAAATTAAAAGTTGTGTTATATAGTTTGAAATTTGGACACGTTTTCCATCCAGAGAACGATTCTTTTAATTAAGTTTTTAATATGATGAAGTTGAAGAGATGTCGCTGAAGAATGAAAAAGGAATTCTTAATTAGTATATTTCAATTTAAGATTCAAGAAAGAAAATATTATAAAATTAAGATGCTAATTAAACCAACATTATAAACGCTCAATTTGGAAATATTATATTTTTAAGGATCTATTAAAAATAATTGGATATCAAATATAATATTTAATTTTACACTCTACAATTAAATGTTAAGAGAGGGCCTGAGTTATATGTTCTCCACTGAGCAATCTTTTATGAGAGAATTATTATATTTGTTAGATTTATAGCGTTGTTAACTATGTTCCAAATGTCAGAACTGACTATTAGTGACTAACTATTTAATATAATCCGGGAAAATAGGGAGAGGAATTTTTAGGAAACCATTATTTATTCAACTATAAAGGCAATAGGGACCACAGCGTTGGAAATAAGTCTTCTGTGCACTTTTTTTTTAAATTAAATTATTTCTATCTAATTCAAACTTTATGGTCAACAAAAATATTTTCTTACAACTAATTCAATGAAGGCGAGTAAAGCAAGTTTCCTAATAAAGATATTATATTCTTAATTTGTTTGTAAGTAACATGTCAACATGGCTTTTCATTTAGATATATATATTTATTGTTAATGTATATTACTCAACTAATGATATATTAAAGAACTCAATATAGCAATACAAATGTACGTACTAGCCCTAATTTTCCATTAGACTTATCGAACCACATGACGTGTCCAAAACTTCTAAACTTCATAGTTTAATATAATTGATTCTTATTTTAAAACGCTCTAGTAAGTGTGTCTAAATCGATTGAGCATGATTGACATTTACACTCCATGTATCATTAAAGGTGTCGGGATCACCTTCACCATCTACACCACAGTCTTTTCCTATAGCTACACTATATTAAAACCAAATAAATTAATATGTTTACTACAGGATAAATCAAGGTAAAATTAAAATTAATTGTATTTGCAATTTGATAAATATATATGTAGTTAATTCTATTTAAATTATTTCAATATCTACATTTAAAAAAATACCAATTTATTTACTAACTTCAAATCATCTCTATTACTTAATTGCTTACATTTTCCATTTGGTAAAAAAATTAAACTTTAATTCTTCAAACTTTCACGAACTGTATTTATCACAACTCTTGTACATGTGGATCTAGCAGTTATGAATTGAACAGAGTGTTTGGTGTTTTTTATAATATCGAAACATTTATTATTATTATTATTATTATTATTATTATTACTATTATTATTAGCACCGCGTCTTACTACCCGTTCGGGTTATACGCACTTACGCTAATGTGTAATGGTAGGGTGATTGTGAGATGAAATGGAGGACCTACAGTTTAACGTGGAATCCGAACCACGGTGGTGGCCTGGAATTCCCCACATTCACAAGAAGTATTGTTAGAGGTGAAGGAAGGGTTTGGTAATCAGATAAATCTGTGCCGGGACCGAGGATTGAACCCCGGCCGCCAGCACAGAAGTCTGACATCTTACCCCTAGACCACCAGGTCACCCGAAACATTTATTAATTAATTTTGTTTTTACTTTCTTATGTAGAGAAAGTGTTTTAATCACAAACATCTTTGGCCTTGAGATTATGATGGGATTATATATACATACATTATTTACAAATATTTTCTCTGTCCCTGCGTCTGTCTGTCAATCTGTGTGTATGACTCTAAACTCTGAGTTTTATAGGGAGCTCACTTGCTACCAACAACAGTGACCGATGGCCGTATAGTATAAGGCGCTACTCTCGCAAGAGACTATACTGCCAATGACGGGGAGATCGTGGTTAGATCCCGGTTGGATGTATGTATGGTGTTTTTAAATGGTTTTGCACTTTTCCTATTCACGCAAATAAAGGTACACTTCCTCTGAATTCAATCTTCCTCATTCATAGCTCATTAGCTTAATTGATACAAAAGCGTATAGCTTGGAAAACTCAGTGATATAAAAAAATCGTTGAAAGTAACTGAAATTTGGCATTGCGGAAATATGTTTAGTTTGATTTATTAATTAAATCTGTTAATCAATATCTCCAAATAATACTTACTTAGTATGTTTGTATAATTTATATTTACATTATTACCAAACAGACTAAGAATATAAATATAATTATGCCACTGTGGCATCAAGAGCATCCAGTTTTCAATAAAAGGGCATATTATACTGATAAAATATTTTATTTATAGAAATCTTTATAAAATGTATTTAAGAATTTGTTTGGAATGTATTTATGGGAAGTGTTTTATATATTAAATAAAAAATATTATTTAAATAGTGAAGAAAAAAATTACTTTAATTTATTGATAACTAATTTTTGAAAATTTTGTTTCAAGTTTAAATAGACTATAATAAAATACATGTATAATTGTTTTGTACCATTTAGTTTTAGATTTATTTGCCCTCTTTAAGCGTATCTGTAAATTAATATGTCTTCAAAAGAAAGAGATGTACATTTTGGTTAGAAAAACTAACCACCGTGTCTTACCACCCGTCCGGGCTATACGCTTATGTACTAATTATACTAAATGTTTTAGGGAATATGAAGGTTATATTTATAGGTAGTGTACCCGAATTTGCGTAGAGGGAGAGCGTAAAATTATTTTGAAAATCCCACGCTCAGTACACCTGAAAAGATATATTTTTGTTTTGTAGCTCACTTCAAGCAAAATAAAAACTATTAACATCTGGAACATTAAATAGTCAAGCCAAGACCTGTTATGTATATTGTAATTGTTTTCAATATGTTAATTCTAAGGAGCCCCTAATCCACTGTGATATAATATACTAACGTATCAAAGATACAATACATTTATCTTGACAATGTCACAACAAGGACCCAATCATTGATATAAGTTAGGCAAGCTGAGTAAATACTTGTTAGTGTATCAAAACCACCATAAATAATATTAGTGATGCATATTTTGCTATTACGAGTGTATAGCAAATAGATAGTAGTAGAGAGGCTGTTTGTTATTGTTGTTATGGAGGGAATCTAAACGAGTCATTGCACTAGTGTCACAAGTAGTAAATCGTATGGACCATTAATAAAACTCCCGCTGAAGAGTTGGACGAACCGTAACCATCCACCAAGAATGGTAAAAACCAACAGAGCTAGGTTGACGCTTCCCACTGATTATTCGAAGAAAATATAAAACAAACAAAAAATTAAAGATAAACAACCTTTGATTTGCTTATATCAAATAATGTATAAAAGAAATTAATTTGGTAAGATCCTTGTCTAATAAAACAATGATTACGAACTATAAATATAATTTATAGATATTATTTGACCATAAAAATATAGCCAAAGTAGTAACAATACAATTTATTCTAAACCATAAATAGTTGGCCACCTCATTAGCGAGAAATTGTCACCCAGACGTTCAGCTTTAATGAATATTTATTTTATGATACGTTATTTCAAATTATGTTTTAAGTCTAAATAAAGTCGAAAGGTTCCAGGACAGCTCTTCCTCTCTAAAACTCAATAAATAGAGTTATATTAATATAAACAAATTTGGGAAATTTAGACATAAGATAATTTTTAAAGACTTTTTAAAATACATGTTGATCTTTGAGACAAAGCTGTATATAAAGGGCTCTATATTCAGCCTTTCACTTACAAATACAGTAATGATTTGAAAGGCTCACAACAGAAAATGTTAAGATATTTGGTATTTAGAAGCGAGCTTTCCTCTTTACCTATTGAGTTCAATATTGGAATTGCAACTGAAAAGAGCTTGATACGGGGATATCCCGGTGATCCAATGTAGAAAATAGTTCTTCTCCCATTGTATGAAGTAGGATCCAATGTTCCACTTAGTTAAATTGTTGCCATGCATCCACCCCTGAAACAAGTTCTCTATACCTTGATTGCTTCTTTCTACACTTCCTTGACGTGGACGTTCATGTACAATTTTACATTACATCTAAAACGACACCAATTCCTGGATGATATTTGCCACAAGTTATTGACCATTATTACTTTAAAAAACATGTTTAGCTCCAAATTCTAGAAATATATTAAGGAGTTACAAGGAAAATCTATAGCTCTTTTAGAGTGCAATAAATATCGTTAGGTGAACAAATGTTGTGGATTATCTTGGTAGTTCTAAAGCTATTTGAGTTGTCCATCGACGGACGACTGCAGGATATTTAAAGCAACCTGTCCTATTACATTAAAATTCTCTGAGACATATAGTATAGTAACGAGACCTTTACAAGAATGAGATATGTTCTACAAGCAAACTCGATAAATGGAAACAAGCAATTCAATCATAGATTTTGGAATTAAAATCTTATCTTTTAGAGCATATATCATTCTATCCCGGCCTCCGTGGCTACAACTCTTATGAACCTCCAACAACTTTCTATAGTAAAGTAATCTTGATCGACTCACTACGATCTGTAGGCTTCATAACCAAATGTTCATCTCCTCCGGCATCCATAGCATCGTACTTAGTGACAAAGTGATATTGTGAAGGCATTCGTCATCCACCTACCATCAATATGGATTTTGCATCTTTTTCCTCTTGCATAACCTACAACACACCCTATTTTGTCCAGGGTTTCTTCAGTAACTGCTCTCTTCCCTCGTAGAACTTATTCACGGTAACATAAAACGTTTCTTTTTCATTCAACTCACTAATTCTATCCCCTAAAATACCTTCATTCACGTTTGAAACCGCAGAAATATCACTTTGTGAATCACACTCCACGCTTGTCGGTAAAGCGGCTATTGTGTCACTGCCAAACAAACATTTGTAGCAGAGGAAAAACAGCGCTCCTAGTGGTGAGGGGAGTTTTACAATATAGCTGATTAAGTTAGATTCTTGATATAACGTCTGCAGTTTTGACAGCCTTATTGTGGTCAAATGTTTCCATCACATTAAGCATGGAGATAACTAGCCATTTTACAAAAAAAAAACTATTTCTCCTCATCCTAATGGAGATAAAAACTTTTTTCGACAAAAAGGCGGCGTATTGTAAAATCCTAGTACTTTTATATTAAGGCTGACTATACAAAGATCCTATGACATATGTATTTAATATTTTTTATGCTCAATGTAGTCAATTTATTCTTTCAATTTAGATTATACATAATATGTGATTATATTATTCTATAATGAATATGTAGTATATTCCATTATAAAACCATTTATAAAAATAAAATATAGTTTTAATCTAGTATTGTTATTTTTAATAATAAAAATAAACGTTTATTTCAATTTCTATAATATTTTATAATAAATAAAAAATAAAAACTTTTTATATGTGTCGTAAAATTAATATTTCATTAATTTTAATTTACTTGACGTTGTTTGTGATTCAAGAAAGAGTTTAATTACGCCTGCAACATATGACACTTACTACCCTACAAAGCAGTAAAGTATGACATACTGTATGGATTTCTATCTCACGGCGCCAGTAATATAGAAGAAGTAACTGGTTCATGACTCCTGTACATAATATAGATACTATCCCGCTCAACTTACATGTAGAATATCTAGTATTGATTTCTATCTCACGGCGCCAATAATATAGAAGCAGTAACCGGTTCATGACTCCTGTATGTAATATGATACTATCCCGCTCAACTTACATGTAGAATATCTAATATTGATTTCTATCTCACGGCGCCAGTAAGATATGTGGTGCATTTGACATCTGCAAATGTAGCGCAATGTTTACTAAGCCTGGAAGTGTTTCACAAATCAACTTTGATTAGTGTAACTAAATGTTTTATTTAGATGTAAGTGCCTAATTTATCCTAAACAATTTCCAAAATCAGTTATAAAATGTGACTATGTGATTCTTTTAATGTATACTTCACATTGTATTGCCTGTCTGAGTTGTCAGCAAATATTTAACTATGTTTCAATCTTGGTAGAAACTTTATAGATATTTCGAAATATATTATAGATTCACTGCCATAATAGAGATTCAAAAACAGATTTTTACATTTAATTATTCCTTTACTTACTGTATAGGATAAAATAAATAAACATTTTAAAAGATTTTTCATATCAATTGGTAGCTAATATTTACACACTGTAACAATATTTAATCAAAACATACAGCCACGTTTAAAATATAAAACTCAATTATTTTATAGTTTTATTGACCTCATATAAGTTTAATTAGTATTTAGATTATGATCTACATCCAGGACTTAGCTTTTAGCTGTTCTATTACTAATTTTCCATTAAAAATTTAGGAGAGGTTCTAATACTTTTTCATGATCATGTTTAAAGTAGATAATAAAATTAATTTATTGATGAATGCAGGTAAAATGAAAATTATGGAAACCAAATTGTAAGTCTTGCAAAATATTTCTATAAATCTCTGTATTTAATATAGACATTTTAAAGTAACATAAATAAAAGTAACTCTCAAATTGTAAGAACATTAAAGAGCTAAAGTTTGTAGAGTACCAATAAATAAATATTATACAGGAAATATTAATTTAAAGCTTTAAACTATTTTTTAAAGTATCATGCATTTTTATTTTAAGAGTAAAATAATTTGATTTGTAGTTGTATCCATTCTAGTATATTTCTGCGATACACATTTATAAAGATAGACCTATAATAGTAAAGAAATTAACGTTAACATTAAGGTTCTTGAGGATTAGAAATAAAGTATTCAAATACATAAGCATAAAAAGAAAAATTATTTTCGTTTAAAAAAAAATTATTATATATATTGGTATAAATTGGTAATTCAATTTAGAAATACTATCTTTATAGCTAATACATTATAATTAAGATATTAAATTATAGAATAAGTAATTATTTGAAGCAAAATTAATCATCAGGCTAATATTAACCAAGTTTGTCGTAGGAGTTATTTCTTTGTAGTATCCCCGATATTAAGAAGTTGAACGAATGTACGAATCAAGAAAAGCGTCTAAAAGTTGAGAATCTGTTGGAACGATCGAAAGGGAAGAGGAAAAGAAGCGAGGATGCAGTGACCCAAAGAAGATAATCAAGTTATTTCTGAACGGTGCTTAATGAAGTTCAATCAGCTGTGAAATTGACTTTTGTTTTCCCTGTGACCGAGTTCTCGGAGTATATATTTTGTCGATCTACACACCGTTCACTCCAAGTGTTGAAACCCTCCAATAATATAATTCTATGGGCATTTTGCATGGAATAGAAGAGATAGACACAATTCACTACAACTACAATGGTTGAAAATTACTTACGAGTTAAAATTAACATAGTTTGAATTGTTTTTACATAATATAGTATAATATTGAACTAGCTCAAAACCAGCATTTTGTCGCGATGGGCTACTAAAGGCCAATTCTCAATCATAACCTGCTTGATTAGAAAGTTTTTTAGTTACGTTTATCATTATTTCCCTTGTATTATTTAGGTTGCCAATCTTTTCATAATGTATTGTACTGTAAGAATGTGTAATTTTCTGAAAAACAGAGCTAGCCTTAGCCCACATTACAATAAATAAAATATCACGGAGATAACATATTGTTATAGTTTTGTAATCTTATTCAATTTATTTCACTTTCACTTTCTCTCATGATATAAAAATTTTCCTTGTTATTACGTTAGTTTGTCTATTCATATATTCTGAAAGCAATTACACTTTAATCATCCATTTTAGATACGTTTTGAAAAGCTATAATGAATGGATTTCAGCATAAGATGAAAAATATTAATTCAGTGTAAATAGGTCTCTGCTCTAAACATTCATTAATAAGGACTAAAGAAGGAATAGATTTGATCAGTTACATCTTGAAATTAAAAGAAATGAAGAAACCCCTCTTTAGTAAACTATAAAATCATTTCTTCGAAATTAGACCTTCGAAAAGCCGATTTAACTCTTGCCAAACTTATAATCTTTCCTCTTTTTATTTTTACTTATCTACACGACTGGATCTGACACTCACTTATTTTTAGCAAGTAACTTTACTTTTACGGAAGTTTTCTAAAATGCATTAATCAATGTGATAATGGATTATTGAAGCTTTATTCAAGCTAGTCTCTTAATATCACGTGAAGAAAAGCTATTATTTCCCAATTTTTGTATAATACTATTAATAAATGAAATTGCATATGTTAACAAATTTATTGATAGAGAAAAAAATTTAAATCCATAATCAATGAATATTTTAAAGGGTATATATCAATTTGTGAAGTTACATTTTTTTTATGATTAAATAATTTAGAATTGTGTAATAAAATTTGATTAATATCTAAACAAAATTGTTTAATGCAATGTTTTCTATAATTTATATTACATATTAACAATAACACACATATTTAGTAAAAAAGTATATAAGATAATATTAATTATATTAGATGATGATACCCTATTGATTTTAATACCCAAAATTTTGAAATAAAGGCCAATATATTAAATTAAATGTATCGAGAGTTTGAGAATCTTCTTTATTAAATAGTAGTTTAGTCAGTATTAGAAACAATCCCTCAACAACGTGGCCTCTTGAGGCAATAAAGTGTATAATATATATTAATACATACATTCTGAAAGCTCGTGGCAATTAAGTTACATTAAAAAAACCTTTGAATAATACTTAACATTTTTTGGGATGTTGATAGGAAGGGGGTTGAGAAGGCTATGTAACCGCTTTATTAACAAATCTTTGATCAAAAATAAACCATTTTAAGGACCCTCTGTTCATTTCAATGTTAAAATTAATGTCCTACTAATTTAGTAGTAAAACTTTAATAATTATAAAAGTGGTTTTAAGAGAATTAATATGTATAGAATCCTCGGTCCCGGCACAGATTTATCTGATTACCAAACCCTTCCTTCACCTCTGACAAGACATCTTGTGAATGTGGGGAATGCCAGGCCTCCACCGTGGTTCGGATTCCACGTTAAACTGTAGGTCCTTCATTTCATCTCACAATCACCCTACCATTACACATTAGCGTAAGTGCGTATAACCCGAACGGGTAGTAAGACGCGGTGTTAATAATAATAATAATAATAATATGTATAAATTTATGTTTCAGAACTGAGGTTTTTAATTATTTTTTCCAAGCGCTGGGTCTTACTAACCGTTTAAGGTTATAATTTATGAACTAATTATGCTAATAGTTTTAGGAATTAGGAAAGTTGCATTCAGAGGAAGTAAACCCACATTTTCGTTGAGGGATAATGAAAAAAAATGTTTGAAAAAACTCCCTTAGTACACCCAAAAGAGACTCGAACCTCAACCCCTCCATGATCGGCAGTCTAGTCTACTTTAAGAGTAGCGTGTTAGACTATGCAGCTACTGAATCTTGTATAAGGTTTTAGTTAAGAGATGATACAAAATTAAATGCACTTGAATAATCTTAAATAATATATATGGCAATAAATGAGTTATTAATTCAGATAATATTTCAGAATGATGAGAAAGTATTTGGAAAATCTTAAACAAAATATCTGAATTTAATAGTTATTTTTTTATGTAACGTTGAAGATTATACTACGGAATTTCCTCGATAAAATGAACATATATTCTCGCTAGTATGTAATAAGTAATAACAGATCATTAATATAGAATTTATATAATAATATAATATTAGCCCCGTGTCTTACTACCCGTTCGGGTTATACGCTTTAACTACTAATTATTCTAATTGATTAGGAATTGGAAAGGTCGAATAAGAGGAAGTGAACCCGAATTTGCGTGGAGGGAAAGTAGAAAACCATTTAGGAAAACCCACCCCCATTTCACCCGACCGAGATCCGAACCTCGATCTCCCTGTCCTCAGCAGTTGAGCTTAACACGTCTAGCGCGTTAGCCAACTACGCCACCGAGGTGGGTCTAATTTATATAAAAACAATTAAGTGCACACAGGCTTACCCCAACATCTCCCTTAGCAGAGACGGGGCTCATTGCGCGTCGAGCTCATTATGGAAGTGGCCACAGCTACGAAGGAAGTGGCTACTTCAAAACATGAATAATCAGGATGAGTTTACAAATAACTTATATTAAATGTTGTAAATATTGTAACATTACATTACATTATGTTACAATAGGACCGGCCCCATGCTGACATTATTGCATAACTCTCTGTAATTCATACTACCCACTCCAATTATACCAACAGTAATAGAATCCCTACATTAGTGATTTTCTCTATTGTAGTTCACGTAGTTTGGTACGACATAATAAAACAATTCTGGAGAATAATATTCTCTCTACATAAGCAATATATACATACTAAAACTGTTCATGTACTTACCGATTGAATCTTCTGAAACTAGCAACCACCAAGACTGGCCTACACCTATCATCCTAAATCGACGAGTGAGCCGAGCGAGCTAAGACGTTCCAACAAGAAGAAGTCCACTCCGTCCTGTTCAACTAACACGTAATGGGCCGGCCAGTATTGGACACGACTAGAGAATGACTAATTCACTTATTCGCCTGCTCTCTGATGGTAGAGAGATGAACTACTTTCAAAACATTAGGTGATTGAAGAAACAATTTTGGAAGTCGGATGGAGCCATGACAACAAATGGTCTACGTGATCATCCAAAGCTTCAAGTAGGATGTATTGACGTCACTGACCGTGTGTTCAGTTCTCCCACCTTGATTCTATTGCGACGAAACCAACTGTATATTGTGATGTGTGTGTATGAGAAAATTACTTTTTGATTTCAACGCTTGACCAAGAAATATTGTCCTGGACCTAGACAATGTCAGTATAAAACATTTATATATTATATCTTCATCGGAATCTTAACTATGGCGATTTATTTATTGGACTCATATTTAAAATTATCTCTTAGTGTTGTTATATGTTGTAATTTTTCTACTATCTAAATCTATTAAATTTTTATCTGATCGTTAAATTTGATATGAGGCTCTATATTTTGTCTGTCACAACAAAGGCGCTAGAGTCTTTTAGAGTGTTAAATATTTTAGATAGCCACAATTGTTAATTGACTTGGAGCTGAACGAGTTAAATATAAATTGTTTTGGAATTGTGGTTACTAGTAATTATTTTGTGACCATGAAGGTAGCGTTTCTTATTCGCACTTTGAAATATAGTTTAATGTAAAGTAAAATTCTGATCATTTATATTAATTATGAAATTATTTATCTTTAGTAAGTTTTCTAATCTTTTTCTATGGTTTGCTTCTAATATGATATTTTCATTATTATTTACTAGTAGCGTTATTGTTTTCATTTCCTAATACTGTGTCAGGATCGGATAGTCACGGGGGAGTTTGACTAAAATCTGTTAGCAAACTGTTACGTAATTTAAAGTTTCTTATAGAAAGTTATTATGTAAAGTTAACGTTTATGAAGTCTTTATTCTTTGGTATGAAAAATACACTTTGGTAACACTTTGAAGGTGCCCATTAGGCCCTTATTTAGTATTTATGTATTATCTTGATGGATATTCATATTTTTGATCTACTGTACTAAATTCAACGTTACGGGTTGTTCTGTCTCTTCAGACTGACCCATTTGAATATTTGATATATTACTAGTTTTTTAACTCTCTCTTAAGTTATCTGCGCAATTTAAAAATATGAAGTTATTATCTATTTGTTTGGTTTTCAACATATCTCAGTTTGATTAATGAGACCATGTAAAGTCTTCTGCTCTAATGTTATTGTTTTGAATAAACCGTTCATATTGTTGTTTTTAAAAATTGCTAGTAATTTCCCTTGTCACATGTTCCATAGCTTAATCCCGCTCCATTTTATCTTATTTATGGTCGTAAAACAAAGGTAACAGAGTGGGGTGTAATAATATGTAAGTAAAATCAAATAAAATTATGTTAAGTTATTTCAAGGTACAAAGTTTCAAGATGAAATAAATAAGTTTCTGACACTTGGCATCACGTTCATATATGTGAATTATAATCATATTAATGTAAACACAGTTAAATGATAACTTTAAGAGACCCGGGATGATTTAATTGATAGAGCGGTCAACAAGTACAGTTGGGATAAAAGGGTTCTAATCCGGGTTTGGGAGTAGTATTTATATACTTACACGATGGATTCCGCCTTTCCTGAGAGTTAAAGATTCTAAAACACCGTTTTTTATTAATCTGTCTTGCGAATATGCTTTGTCGATCCCTTATTAAAAGGGAAGTATAGTACACTAAAATCCCAACACCTTCGCTCAGTTGGTAGCATATCTGTGTATAAAGCCAAGGGTCCGGGTTCTATTCCTGACACGGCCGACGAAAATCTATCATTGCTGAAATGTTTCTTTCTCCTTTCACGTTGATGTTTTAAAGACTGGGGGCTGGTTTTGAATCTGTTCTAGATTTAAGTTAATTTATAAGTCATGTGAGGAAATAATCAGTCAGTTCAGAGAAAGCACGTTAAATACCTTAAATAAATTAAATAAATGGAGTACATTTAAATATTTTATTAAAGTGAAAAATAAATTATGATATATAATAAGAGTTTTTATTAAAGATTTAACTGTGCCAAAAGGCCAAAAATATTTCCAATGGGTGGGCAAGTAGAAAAAGTGTCAGTCTGGTATATTATATGAATTTCTAGTGATAAGATTATCGTGGTTCGGATGCCAGCTGGAAATTTCTGCGTGTATTTCCTAAATTGTTTCCTATGTTTCCTCTAAATTGATTCTTGCTAATTCCTATCCCATTAGTGTAGGTAAAATGTGCATAGCGGCTACGTGTTTGTTTGAGCCCTGGTGAAAATAATCGTGTTTGTTTGAGCCCTGGTGAAAATAATCGTGTTTGTTTGAGCCCTGGTGAAAATAACCGTGTTTGTTTGAGCCCTGGGAAAAATGATCATGTGTGTTTGAGCCTTGGGAAAAATGACCGTGTTTGTTTGAGCCCTGTGAAAAATAATCCTGTGTGTTTACGCTTTGGGAAAAATGACCGTGAGTGTCTGCACTCACTTTATATTCAAATCCTTCTTATTGGTCTAAGGAAGATAAATGTTGGTACTTACAAAATTTGTTTAATCTATTTACTTTGGAAAATAATTAATTTTGTTTTACTTTCCCTCCAGTAGAATAGAGATATCAGGCCAATGACTAACCTAACCTAACCTATCTTATCAACATTCCTTTATACTAGTAGTTCTGAAACAAGACCGATCAAAAAATAAAAGTCATATACTTCCTCTTAATGACTTCCGGTTGCAAGTATCAATAATATGATTGGTTGACGGGCGCGAAAACTTACGGTTTATTTTAGGCGGGTGCTAACGCCTCTAATTCTTTTAAAGGCACTATCAACAATCTCCCGTATATAGTATGGATGGGGAAAAATATTGTGAATTGACTTTATCAATACCTAATACTATTAGATAGTAATCGGTAGGTTATGTTATGTAATATTGTTCCTGTCCACAGTTTCGAGGTGAAGGCTGTAATGGCCCCTGTGAGTCACTTATTGGTCTATTACATCACCGAGGACGGTGAGCCTATTAGTGATGACATCAGCTTTGACATCAAACTCCTGCTCAAACAGGTGAGTTGCTCACAGTATATGCATGCCAAGTATTGATTGGTCTTAGGGAAGCTCTCACGTGTCAGCCTGAGGAGATGATATTAATTTACTTGTTAGAGATTTAATTTGAAATAAATTGAGAATCGATAGGAATAGGACTTTAACTTATATTAATGAATTTTTTTGATAATCTAGTGTACCACACTATTTACATAAATATATATTCTTCTTCTTGTTCCTCCATCTTCAGTGTAATCAGGCATAGAGTAAAGGTATCTGTTGACCCTCAGCCTAACCAAGCTACAATGTGACAAAGAGAGATACGTATTTGTGTAAATAGTATTGTTCTAATTAAATTTTGGAAACAATTTAATCCTCACAGGGAATATATGCGTCTTTTTTAATTTCAATTTCTACTAACTTATAATTATTTATTTTATGGCCTAATATATTTATTTATACATGTAATTTGCCATTGGTACTAAATATCATTTAGATACATTTTGTATTTACTTTATAGCACAGGCTTTATGGACACTTAGTCTATTAAGATATAATATTCATATTATATTAAAGTTTTTGAAACTTGGAATAATAGGCTATAGTGACATTTAGTTTTGTAAAAGTGTATTTAGTATACCTACCCATTATTCTTAAAGAGAACCTTTAGTATTTTGTTATTTATATAGTGCGTACATTTTAACAATATTATCTAAGTCTATAACCCTTAAAATAAGGAAATATATATATATTTTTATATTTCAAGTATATTTTAAAACAATATATAATAATAAACAATCACATACCATATTGAGAGGTTATATTACTTGTTAAAACGTTTATATTGGAGAGAAAAGTTTTTAAATGGTTTGCCTTAATATACAAAATTTGTATTAAAATAAATGTTACTTAGATGACATAGATTTTGATACAAACATTATTAAAGTATCTTAAACTGTATTATCTAAATACCTATATCTTCACCAAAGTAAATTTTAGCCAAATTTTTTTTTTCATTTATTTGAGGTATTGCACTTTCTGAACTGACTGATAATATTATCACTCGACTAATAGACTCACTTAAATCTAAAACAAAAAAATAAAATTCAGCCCCCAGCCATTGACTCCTCCCTGCAAGAGATTAATGATACATTTTTCAGCAATTCTAGGATATGAAACTGGGACCCTTGACTGAGTAGACAGACACGCTACCGAATGAGATAATAACCTAAACTATCTTTGTTAAACCCTTCTTAGCATTCAGATTATTGTCAGTGAATTATCGGCAATTAATGTTTCTTGAGAAATATTTATAAAAACAAGACATCATATCTCTTTTGAAACAAACTAATGGTTTTTAAAACAAATTAATGGTATTTAAAGAACTACTCTCCTTTGTGAAACAGCTACAAAATTAAAATAGTTTTCACTAAGTGAAAGGAATGTGTTTTGTCTATATATATATATATATTATTTTATTATATATTAATTATATTGAAAAATATAAATACGCTATAAATGATCCGTAGATTCTATTCATAGCAGTAAGGACGGTGACTGACAAATGGAAAGAATTACCATACATACATTTTACATACTTTCGTGTATCAATTCGCCAAAGCACATGATATGCAAGAACTATATGATTAGTTTCTGTTAATTTAAGCAGAAAAAAAGTCACAGCAAATAATTTTGTTTAGTTATTTTTGTCCTTTAACAGTTAGAATGTTTCATGTTTGAGATGTTCACAAAGGTTTCAGAGCTATGTGTAAGAGTAAAATAGTTAAAAGCTCAAAATGTTAACATAACAATGTTCGAAATTATGTTGTACGGATTAAACATAATTCACAGTTGGTTGTAAGCACAAGTCATTTTCTAAAGATGCTTTGTTCTACCTTATGTATGTTTATGTTCATAATCTAATAAAGTTTTTTCCGTAGTTTTTATATTCTATATTTGTATAAACTAGCTATTTTAAAGTTATAGTTTGTATTTTAACTAACCATAATATATTTTTAGGCTGTTCCACTCTTAAAATACAGTATAGGCTTCATGGAGCGCGCAGTTGCCATATCTTATCAGTTCGAGATATTTACAAAAAGTTTCAACGCTGTATTTAAATTTGTCTTATATTAATAATTGGGAGATATTCTCTGTATTATTATTATTATTTATTATTATTATTATTATTATTATTATTACAATTATTATTATTATTATTATTATTGTTATTGTTAAAATTTTTAAGCCCGCTTAACTGATCAAAATCACATGTAATAAATATAACGGGATTTGAATTTTGGTATGTCCAAATTAATATTTTTTTTACAAGTCAGTCGAAAAATAAATCCCTTCTTAGACCCATGTAAATGTGTGTATTTTATTGAATAATTAATTACCCATCCACACCTTATTAGATTAATTATAAAATTATTAGTTCATACTTATAACCTTAGTCTTACGTTTTATAACATTTAATATAAAATGACCAAACACCATGTAGACCTGCACCAGAATAGTGACTAAACCACACACTAAAATCTTAAAGCCGGTAGACGGTCTTCTTAGGCCCATTTTAAACATCTGTTTTTGTCTTCCCAAGAGGATTTTAGTCTACATTTCCGACTGTTGTCAGTAGTGGGATTCATTATTGCTAATCTCAGCAGGGCTGTATCTATATTTACTCGTAGTACTACCTCTGATAACTATGTTTTGGTTATCAGCAACTTAAACTAATTTAAATCAAATATAACAGGGAAATTTGATAAAATTTAGTGCACCGGTATTTACCTGGTACTATCAAAAGTTCACTTTATAAAAACCATTTCCTGAGAATTATTTTTACTATGTGTATTTTAAGTACATTTTTGAACACACGGACTGTATCAACACATAATTAACATACTAGCCTTTACTAATAAAAAAAACTAGAGCATTCGGTCCACCATACAAAAATATATCAATTAATAACTCATCCACCATTCCAGTAATGGAACCAGGGGTATCCCTCATCTGCTGGCGCATGCGCTAACAACTGTGGTAACCTTGACTTGTAACTAACGGTGAGAAATACTAGCCCATAATATGAAATATACACAGAGTTTGTCTGTTTTTTCACGCCAGAATTTTTTTCATACTTCTTTGTGAGCTTGAAGATTGAAATTTGGCAAGGAGTTTTCTGGGAATCTGAAAGAGATTTGAAAATTCCCAAATCTGAAATAATCGCAAGGGGGCCTAATCTGTAGCCCCAGAAATTCTTCATGCTCACCTTATGGAGTGAATGGCAAATATGAGATGGAAGGGGAAGCATATAATTAGGGGAGAGGAAACGTTTTGGGGAGGTAGAAAACTAAATTCGCCAGGAATACAGAGAGAGTACTCCAAAAAACAAAATTAATTTTGAATGTATTTATAAGGGAAGTGTGGTCAAATGTAGAGGTGAGGGTTTTTAAATTGCCAGAACCAAGAGGAGATTAAAGAAGATTAAAATTTGCCGTGCAGGTGTAAGGATCACCAAATACCATAATGATAGTCTGAGCATTCTTAAATTTAAAAGTGAAGGACATTAAAATGGAAAAGGACTACCCTTAAATTTTTTAAACAAAAAAAACTTTTTGGTAGGTAGGGTTTACAGTATAAAATTAAAATATGTTATAGAATATAAGGTGTAAAACCCAAATAACTTGAAGAGATTGGACATTTAAATTAAAAAATAAGTTGTGAGAAGTAGTCATAATTGGAAATTTCTAACACTAAAATTATAAACCATTTATCGGTAAGACAAAAAGGTGGAAATTGGGAGATATGGTGAATAGATCACACCAAAAGCAAAATTTAAAAAAAATTGAAATCATAGTGAGTGTGGAGGTAGTGAAATGGGGATTGAAAAGAACTTTCAAAAATTGTAGAAAAAAAAGACATTGGATTGCGGTATAAAATAGAAAATAAATAAATAGCTAGAAAAGTATAAAATATTTTTAATTTAAAAATTAAAATCTGTGTTGAAGGAGAGCTAAGAAACTCAAAATATTAAATATTAATTGTCTCAAAGTGTGGTAAAAATGTATATAGTTTCAAGCCCTTTGGGCGACTACCCTAAATAATTAATAAAAATATGAGAGGGGAAATTTTAAATCTCCAACTGGTTCCAAAAATTTGGGGTCTCAAAATTTTCCAATCCAATAACAAAAATCTCGGTGTGTAATAAGTTTATTTTGATCACCACATCTTACTAAATGTTCAGGTAATACGAATGTAATAAAATTTAAATTGGGAATGTAGGTAAATTGACCTTACTGGTTAGCCAAATTATGACTGAATAAATAGAATTTAAAAGCAAGAAATGTTAAAATTCATAATTGATAGCCTACATCTAAGGTAAAACACTATTTTTGGTGGGGTTAATACTTTAAATGAGGGAGACATATAAAATAAACCATATCAGATAGCTAAATAGTTCTTAAAATTTCAAAATGTTAATGTGGAAACCAAAATGAATTGACGGAGAGGTAGTAGTTCTAAATTGCTCATAAACTTTCAGAACATCGGGTAGAATATTATTCTACTTTAAGTATGGAAGAAAAATTGAATTTGTGAAACTAGTTAAATGATTATCTTAAATAACATTTAAGTTTAAAGGCTAGGAAATGTAAAAATATTGGTTCAGGGAAGTTAATGAAAAGTGGGGGCCCTCAATACTGATAAACTAATATATATATTAGGGTGCTGCTTAGAATCCAACTTTTGAAATATCATTGGAGCACCATGGTAATTTGTTCACCTTGTCAAAAAAAATGGGTATAGTTAACATTTTATTAAATTTAATCTAATTTTAGAGGGCTTTACCACCCATCAAAATTTTGTAAAAGTTTGTCATTTTAACTTGAATCGATCCATCTACCAGATATTTTGAGAGCCTGAACCAACAAATTCTTGTTATCATTACACCACTATTTTCTCTCCCAATGACTACCCCGTGTCCCAGCCCACTCCCTTAAATCCCCTCTTTCCCCTTCCCACTTCATACAGTATTGGTTGGTCACCAGTAATGTTGAGCTTGTAGAAGGAATGGTACATGCCACTACATGTCGCACTCACTTAACATCAAATTCAAGATATCTGATTTTTGTGTTTGTTTACAAGTACAAATCTATATTTATATGTAAACGAGTCTCCTATGTTATCTTTAAGTAGTAAACTGACTTGTGTTTAGGTTTTATTTTATTTGTTACAACAAGGAAGGTGTATGCAAGTTAAGGTAATAAACTTAGAAAAACCCTAAAATTTAACTATGGTTTTTGCTAGAAGAACAGAGATAGAAATAGGGCTGATTGGTCAAATGTCACCAACCCTAACCCTAAGCCATACCAAATTTCCATTAAACATAGTAGTATTGTATCTGCTTGTTTCCCTAGAAATTTGAGATGAATAAAAATATTGGAGATTCTGTCCAATGTACTTTATATAATGTCTTAAGCTATTTGGTAAAATCCTGATAACCTACAAGACTTGAGAAAAACGTGATAAACAAAACAGTAGAGCTTTTAGCGAATAGAAAAACTAAAAAAAGTAAAGCTAAACGATAAGAAGGGTTAAAACAAAGCGAAGAAGAATAACAGTAGAAACTAGAAGATGTCTTTGATATTACCCATTATGATGCTCTCAGAAATATTCGTATTCAGGGAGACAAAGAATTTATTCTTGATTAGTGAGAAAAGGAATGTCCTGGCCAAATTGTAAGCATAGATAAAACACTTGCCAAAGAGAAATCTGAAGGTGAAAAGAAAATCGCTAGTGTAAAGAGAATGCATGATAGATGCAATAGCTGTTAATGGGCTTGGGAGTTTAAACCGTCCAGAGATATTATTGTTAAAAATATTTAAATTGACTGAAACACAATTGAATATTCTGAGTTTAAAACTATCGTTTTTGATGCTTCTTAATTCAAAAATATTACCATGAAATGATCTCTTTTGCCCATAAACAACTTGAAAAGTTCCAATCTCAAAAATATTACTGAAAATCTTTCAGAGCACCTGCTGGACTTGATCGTGCTAGATAGATAGAAGGCAAAAGCAATAATTGATTCATTAAATGTCAGAGATCAGTTCAAGCTTACGAAGAGAGAATAAGAGAAGGGAATTTGTGACATTAGCATTTTTACAGTAATAGTCTACATACAGTTCTGGTTCCAAGCCACCTCACAGTTTCTTGCACCTAGAAAATATCTACAGCTCCTGAAAGATCTATATAAATACAAGAAAGTAGATCTAGCTGTGTCCAAAGCCGCCATGCAGAAGTTTATTGGCCGCCTATGGCATTTATTAGAGCAGCTGGTTGAGTTCGCTTTTTAGACTAAGAAGTTTAAATTGCAGCCAAGCAGAAGATGTTAGACGCCTTGAACAATGAAGGAATGAAGTATCTACTGAAATATATATTTATGGATCCTGATCTCGTCGATAAGAAAAATATATGATTTTTTATATTGCAACAATCTAAGAATTTTAAATATTACAGGCATTCCATCGGAGTTACTATTAAAGAATGTGGAAATTTGGGAGGAAGATGATGAAGATGATTATAAGACAAGTAGAGAAATTGTTCGTTTGATTAGAGTTGTCAATGATATTGCAGAACGAGGAATACCATTGCTGGAGGAGTACAACAAATTACATAACTCAAATGAAGAACAAAAACAGTACTAGTTGTTGTTGGTGAAACAATCAAGACATAAACGCCCCGACTTCAGGGACTGTACTTTGTTATGCTAATATTAATGTTTATTTTAAATAATGTTTAAGCATATTATTTTATTTAAATAAATTTGTTAAACATACGTAAATATAGATAAATAAAATAAGTAAATTTGTATATCCAAGAAATATAAAGAGAAAGCTAAGTTGGGATTTTTTTGTTGTTGAAAATATTAAATTTCAAGTACTAGTAGCGAACCCTAAAACGTGTTTAAAAATTATACAAAAAAGCATGTATTACTTTCTCATGAATAAAAGCACAATAGGAGGGTGCCTCCTCGAAATTAAATCTAAGAAATATTTGAGTTAAATAAGCAGAACCTTTATATATATATTATATATATAATATATATCATAAAAAAGTAAAAATGTTCATAAAGGGTATCCAACGCACTGCTGTTACATACTGTAGCTAAATATTTCCTGATAAATAATTATCGCATGTAAAGTACCGAAATAATAATGAAAATAAGCAACTTCTGGTGACACATGTTGGTGAACCATGGCGCTTACTTAGTCCATATGTCTCTATTTATACTACTATTTCATGTGATTATTTTAGTCATCTTAAGAGGGCTGCCTTCTCACTAAGCAACAAGTTGCCATGCAGATTTTCTGCTCTAAAATAATATTTAGTTATACGATGCGTTATTGCAAAATATGTCTCACACCAAAATTAACTTAAAAGATTTCAACAGGGCTTTTTTTCCCTAAACCTATATTTTGGATTTCATTAATAAAAAAACTGTAAATATGTGACATCAACTCATTTTAAACTAATTTTCAATAATATTTATGGAATTATGAGATAAGGCTTGATGAAAAAGGGCTCTAGATTTATTCTTTCTCAAAGAATTATAATAATTCTTTGATAGTCTCATGACAGAGAGTTTTAGGATATTTGATAACTAGTGGTAAGTTTTACTCTTTACCTTGAGATAAAAAGATTCGTAATTTTGTTTCCCCTTTATCTTACTGACATGAAAAAGGGTGGTTTTAGGATAGGGGTGAAAGGGAGTATAGGCCTAGACAAAATGAATAAGTAGTTCAAGAAAACGACACAGATAATTGCATTTCAATCCATGTGGCTTGACAAGTATTGGCACTTCCTCGCTGGCCGCCTTAAATGAGTAATTTGGTTATTTAATGATTTCAAATGAACATAAGCCTCCTGGTAAACCCAAGGCCTAAATCCTTCTGAGAGTATGACTTTTTAGACAGGTCGACCATCCCTGTGGTTGCCGGTTTCTTCACCAGAAAGTATATGATGGTATGAAGAATAAATATTGTTGCATATCAAATATATTTTCGGATATATACCGTTTCATCATCAATAATTGCAATGAAATACATCCTATCGAACTTTACAATGAAGAAATATATATGTTTCCATAAAGATTTAAAATTTATAAAAGATTGTACGTGTGGCCAGTATTATCAATTTTTATATGGACGGGATGAACTAAGATAGGTCTTCAGTTCTCAATACAGCAACTGTTTAATAGTACTGTCCTCATCAAGCGCAGGCAGAGTGTAAATCATGCTTCCCAATCGGAAAATTTAAAACGCCCCCACACATAAATGATAGGACTCTCTTGGCCAATGGGTCTTTTTTAAATAATGTTTTACTATTATTAAAATATTTTTTTTACAAAATTTACCAATGTAACATTAAAATAAAAAAAATTTCAACAAGACAACATTTCAGGTTCTACTTTAAATATTTCAAGAGGTTTAATATGTTTCCCATTTTTTTTAAACCCCTTTTCAAAAGATATCCAATCTTGATTTTTAAGATACCAGCGTTGTTTGTAACTATTAATAAAGCCAATATTAAATTATTGTGTTTCCCACCCAATTATAACGAGAATTATAACGTGGTATACTTGTAAACTCGTTAAACTGAGACACGATGTTAATTTTAATTTTTCGTAAATAATCAGTGATTTAAAATTGTATTTGTTAGCTTATACTTATTTTCCTAGACACACCAGGGAATTGTATAAAATATAACATGTTTTTTCATATAAATAACGATGCTCGCTTTAAAGCAAAAAAATGGCAAATGCAGGGAACAGAACAGCGCTACAAGGAAATCAGTGGCTTATAAAGAGATAGTAGGTATCCACAAGATTCTGTACTGTAAATATAAGAGGGAAAGATGTATAGAGACTACATATAAGTTGTCTCTCTTCCAAGTAAGTGTATGTGTATGTTGTTAATATTCAATGAGTTACATAAAAACTAATACTTTTTAAAGGATATTTTATGAAATAGTTTAGTTCCAAATTCCAATGAATATAATATTATGCAAAATAAAAATGATACAGAGATTCAAGAATGAGCGATTTATTCTATCATTATTTTCAAAATTCTTATATATCAATGCATGTTATGTTCCAAATACATTGTATAAATTAGCCATTTCGATCTAGAAGTGTAAAATAAAGGGATGGTTAGTTGTCTATTAAGGGAATAATTGTCCATGAAGTCAACACTGAATATATTAACAAGTCTAATTCAAGTAATAACTATAATAATGTATTCATTTAATGTGGTGGTCTAGTTCAAAAGGTCACGATATAAATACTTAAGTTCTAGATATTAGTGTATTAAATGAACATGTTACAGAGGCTTATGTATCTGCTAGTAATATTTCAGAAGCCACTGTGTAGAGTGATGCTCGTGTTACAGATGTTGTATCTACTAGTAATGTTTCAGAAGCCACTGTGTAGAGTGATGTTCGTGTTACAGATGTTGTATCTGCTAGTAATATTTCAGAAGCCACTGTGTAGAGTGATGCTCGTGTTACAGATGTTGTATCTACTAGTAATGTTTCAGAAGCCACTGTGTAGAGTGATGCTCGTGTTACAGATGTTGTATCTGCTAGTAATATTTCAGAAGCCACTGTGTAGAGTGATGCTCGTGTTACAGATGTCAGTAAGCACGGAATCACGGAAGTCCTGGAACCCAAAACAAGAGATGAATGTGTCCATCGTGGCTCAACCAGGAGCTCTCGTGTGTCTTGTTGGCGGACGAGCAGGGTCGGGCACCGATTTAAGGGCTTTGGATAACAACTCTACAAAAAGGTGATTACAACAAACTAAATGTTTTCATGTTAACAATTAACTTTGAATAGTGATTTATGTAAAATATTATTTGGACAAAATCTAAAACCAACCATTTCAACACGTTAGACTTCAATTGACGTGGTTTATGATGTCCAAAATTGTATAACCATTCTGAATGTAATCGTGTTACTTAATAAGTTTTTTGAAAATGTGAAAGTTGCAGAGTACTTAAAGTTTAGAAGAAACTTAATATATGCAATTTAATAAAAAATATTTTGTACTATTCTTCACAAAATTTAAGTACAACAACCTTGCGTTTTTTTTAGGTTTACTCTTGTTCAAGCGATTATTAACTAAAGACTAAAATATTTTATAAGGTTCTTAAGACTTCATCAATAATGAGCAAACTAAAATTTTGGACACATTTTTAAGCACTAAGCGAAACAATGACCATACATTTATTTTCTGTCATGAATTTTACTGTAAATATCAGAATGAATAGAACCACGCGATATTGTTTCATTTAATTAGGGAGGTGGTAATATTCCTAAATTCTTTTGGCCCAAAGAATTTAACCAAAACTAATTTGGTTTGCGATCTTTTAGCTTGGAACAATTTTGGCGTTTAAATTAATTTCACTAAAAAACAATTGGCCTAAGTTTAATTTAAGATAAAAGTATAGCCAATGCTAAGCTCACCAAAAGTGGGTTGGCCTACAAATATATAACTAAAAACTAACTAGAGAGAAAGTATTTAGGTTTAAAGCTTATTTATCTTAATGTAATTTGTCCTACACTTTAGACCAACTTACATTTAGGGTGTTCCCTTATATTTTAACCGTTTACTTATAAAGGAATGGGCATGTAAGATATGTTTACATGCCTGTAGAAAATCAACAAAAACCCTAACTTCAAAGTCTTGTGCTACTTTGGAACGTAATCTTTTGTTGGACACAGGCCTTTGATATAATATTTATTCAAATAAATATAAGAATTCATGGTCTGTTAATAATCTGTTATTTGTAACGAAACCTCGCTTCTTTTGAGTTCAAATAAATCTTTGTCCCTCTAACTTTGTGTAAAAAGGTGAGGGAGACGTAGACGCAAGTTAAGGTTTTCTGTTTTTTATAAACAATAAGAGTTTTTGTCCTAAACAAATTTAAAAAAATGTTTTCGAATATTTAGGTTTATTTTGATTTTCTTCCGGCATAATTCTCAACATTTCTTAACTTTTTATTTTTATTGAAAACTTACTTTATTAAATGTCATTATATTCAAGACAAATAGACTATTACTTTCGGTAGAAAATGTAGCTACACATATCTACAATTTGATTGGAGCAGAAAGGCTAATAATTATTTAAAAAATTAAAAATACTTTTTATTTTCTGTATGAATTTTAATAGTGTATTAAATTTTCACAGTCAATAGAGTTAAATTAAAAACTAAAAAAACTAAAAATAAAATTAAGGCTTCCAAAAAATTCCAAACTTTTCAGAAATTTAAGACTGGTTTCTGATGTTTCAAATTGATAATGATCGTTCAACCATTCGTTCTTTCTAGAGAGAATAATCTATGTAAATATTGTAAAATTATTTTTAAATTTAACCAAATAATATACATATTTTGTGAGCCGAAGACACTTATTGATCCTTTGGTTCCAGCCACAAGAGGTTTTCCTTTAGAGAGATGGACTTTTTGGACGCTGGAGTGGCTTTCTTCCAGCGCCAATGTGTTCGTAGAGGTCTCGGGTTTGACTCTCAAACGCAGTTTTATAGTCATGGTTCTTCATATACAGAGGAAAAGCATAAAAGTGTAGTAGCGGGAACGAACATCGACAATTTGTGGCTATGGAAGTGTTTCAGCTATAGGTATGTTTACAAATATAGATACTCTATCATACAGGGTGTTCGGAAACTCAACGCCCAAACCGCACATATAGCGTGTTTGAACTAAAAGTAATACAAAATCCCTAAACACTTATATTTGGTGGATAAAGCAAATACCATTAAATTGTGTTCAAAGTTTCAACGTACAGTGCAGGGAGAGCAAAGCTATGCAAGCATGCGTGATCAACAGGTTTCTTAGAAGTTAGGCAGTTTAAGCTATGAGTTTCAGAACAACCTGTATATAATATTTTTAAGATCAGATAAAGAGTATTATTCAAACTATAAGTAGTTTTACGATATCAATTTATAAAGTCATTCAAATTACCACTATTTCATATTCGTAAAGTTTTGTCAAAGTCTTTAAACTATGTACACATCAATTTAGATAATTATTAATTAAATAAGTATCTCTTTACAATATAATATATACTATAAAATAAGATTTTTTCCTTACAAACTAAGATGAATTTAATTACCTAGCAAAATGCTAATACAAAATTAGCTCTTTTAACATTTAAAATAACCTAATATAAATAAATATTTTAACTATATATTGGTTTGCCCGAGATAGAGGATATTATACCCAATATTTGTAATATTTCATGAGCCAATATCTAGATTTTCTGTATTCTAATATTTAATTTATAATTTTAAACATTTTGACCTAATAAAAATGGAAGTTTATAAAAGTTATCTCAAAATAAGAAATTATATTTTTCAAGTGCTAAATTAAATTTCGTCATAGCTTTATAAAGGTGTACAAAAATTATAAATTATTTTCATGTATATAATTTCAAATCATGGAGGTGGTTTTACAATGTATTTAAAAACATATTAATATGCAACTATTTGCAAATGAAAATCAATATATGTAAATTAATTTCTGATTAAATGCTAATAATAAATAACGTAAAAAATAATCATATGTTCCAACTAATTGATTACAGAGAAAGGAAGATAAATATATAAAGAAGATATATATTTTAATCATAGAATAAATATTCATCCATTCACTTATTGCTGATCAGGCTATGCACCACTGTCTGTCTAAACGTTAATTTTCATTTATAGCTTGGGAATATAAAAAAATCAACAATATCGTCTAGGAATTTAAGTCATAAAGGAAACTAAATTTATATTTGTATTATGCTAGTTTTTATTTTTGTACTTACTGTATTACTACTCATATGGGATTTTGAATAATTAAATTTACGGCAGATATATGAGGTAGGTAGAAAGTAGAAGAAATATACCCAAATCTGGGTGAAGAGAGTAACAATATATTTGGGAATAAATACCCTAAGTACAATTATTGTTCTAGTTTCCAATCCCGACCTACCTCTCTTGGTTTATCTAGTTTATAGTGATAGTAGTGCCTTTAACCATGCAACAACCAATGCGGGCTATAATACGTAAAAAAAATAATGACGGAAAATATGGCTGATAATCAAATTCGTGAATTGCTAAAATAATGTAGTTTTAAATGTATTTAGTATGTTGTTGTGTTTTAATTCAAATCTATTAAAATAGTTAATATTGAACCTTATGGATAGAATAATTTACAAATTATGTTAACATACATGTTTTAAATTGATTTTTAAATAAAATTATAAGATCTAGCAACATAAATATTATTAAGTTTATTTTTAATAATATTAAGTAACACCTATTTCTATTTACGATATTATATGTTAAAATCTTATAGCGACTCAAAATTTTAATATTTAAACATGAGGTATCGTCCAACTTTATCTCTCTCTATATATATATATAAATTATTTCCAATATTTTTTATCAGAATGTCATGTACGCAATTTTATAAAATGTATATTGTATATATAGAAATATGTCGCATTATTAACGGCAAAGAAAGTAAAATACAATTTAAAAAATGAATATTCAAACTCAAGGAAATATATAAGGCTTCACAAAATCGATAGGGTATGTAACTCCTTGTTGTTTCAAGTATAAAATAGCCTACCGGGAAAGGAAATTTCCTTCTCTTGTGTGTTTCTTGACAGAAGGGAAGAGGAAATAAAAGTTTAGGTAAGTTTTTGAGAAGGGGGAGCAATGGGTGACGGTAGACAGATGTGTGGCGATAACTTTGGTTTTTTCAGGCCATTTAACAAGGTAATGGCCTTGCCAAGCTGGAATGTAAGCAGAAGGGGAAAATCTATACCTAACTTACCTTAAAACACACACATGAAAAAAAACTTTCTTGAAATATAGTAATATATCAAAATATACCTTTGAGACATACAAGATAAAAATATACTCAATATAAAATCATATAATATTATATTTAATTACGGTTTTTAATTAAGTTAAGTATACTTATTCATATTTTTTACACCAATGTCTGTAGAGTCTAAGTTGTCACTACAAACATATAATGTATTGCAAAAAATAATGAGATTATAATTCGAATATTTGAAAGCTTTATTTGATAGAGGAAGTTCTAAATTGTTTCCCAATCACTTGCCAGGCAAATTCTGGTACATTTCCCCTCAATTTTAACTTCTTCATCCCTATCGGATTAGTGTAAGAATACGTAGCCCTAGTTAGTGGGTACTAAGCTTTAGTGCACATTCCTAGTGTATATATTTAAGTTACGTCATAATGTCAGATAGGTCCATCTTGCCGGAAGTAATAAACTGTAACTACCGACACTTTAGAGATGGAACATTCTATTTCTTCTTTTTTTGTTCTGCCTTTTAGTTAGGAAACTTCGATGTTCTTCAATTCTAAATGAGAAATATGTGGGAATAGAAATGTTTTCTTTTATTTTCTAGTTGGAAACAGTTTCCAAGATGAACTAAAATGGGGAAAATATAATAAACGTGATGAAAGTAAAGCATTCCTGAAGCTCTTTGGAATTGGAATTTCTCATTAGTACAAAATTAGACTTCATGATGGAGATGTAAACTTATATTGATTTGCCATCAAATGTTTATTTATCTCATAATGACCACCTCCTTTATGTATAGTCTGGCCTATCACTTCCCCTTGTAATAGTGATAAAAGATGCATTATATAGTGTTTTACTAAAATAATTATAAAAAAAGTTTGGTTTTGATCAATTAATTCTACTTTAGATGTGTGCAACACTTATTACTACTTATAATAGCCTTAACCATGTATATATATGATTGAGGTAGAATGGGAAGGATAAAATTGAGAATACTTGAGGAAGTATTAAAAACCACTTAGAAAATCCGAACTGGGAACACCTGTGAGTAAATAATACTTCAACACTCACGTCCCAATTAATTCAGAATATTCAGTGAGTAAGATCTTATAACATGCGATTATCTATGTGGAGTTTATATGAGGATTGTTTGAGGTGTTTGTATGCCTACCCTCAAAATTTATAGAAATCTATGTTTTTTGCAAAACCAAAATTTATAACATCTTATCTTAGTATTAGTTACAGGTATTGATAAAATCATCCATCAAAAGAAACAACAATGAATCACATAACTAGAATACATATGTTAAAATAGATCCTGTAGCATTTATAACGGTCTGATAGGTATTTAATGTCTCCTCTTTGTTGCGAACAGGGACAATGTGAGTGAGATGATCACAGCCCCGGAAGAACCAGGCAAGTGGTCCCTGTGGGTACTCAGTCTGGCGCCCAACGTGGGGCTGCGGTTCTCTTCTCCTCTAGCAGTGTCCGTGTTCCGTCCACTACAGGTCGACTTCCAGCTCCCGTACAGCCTCAAAGTGGGGGAGGCAGTAGAGGTGGATGTGAGGATAGGGAACAATATCAACTCCTGTATGGACGTGAGTTAGAGGACAGTTATATTGCAATCATGTGAGGATAGGGAACAACATCAACTCCTGTATGGGCGTGAGTTAGAGGACAGTTATATTGCAATCATGTGAGGATAGGGAACAACATCAACTCCTGTATGGACGTGAGTTAGAGGACAGTTATATTTTAATCATTAGGTTGGACGCATTAAATATGTATAAAACTTATAAAACTATCATTAGTTATAAACAACTAAAAAGGACACCTTAACACGAGAATCGGACACAGGACCATTATCTTAGAAACCAACCATCTACCACTGATCAATAAATGATAATCCAGGTCCTTCATTAGTCGTAGTTTAAGGTGAAATATTTAATGGGCTTGTAATATTTTATTAATCAATAGAAATAAAACCACCGATGAATCATGGTCACCATTATCATAATTATGAAGTAGGCACATCACGCAGTCCCCATAACGTTAATTTATAACTAGGAAAGTGGTAAGCTCAAGTTTCATAGGGATTTTTTTTTGCCAGACCTGAAATATAATTTGTGACCTTAAATCAACAGTCGACTACTGCAGATCCTGCTTGTCCAAATTTTAACTCTACACTGAGCATACCCTGAAATGAAGTTTATATAAATGGTTTATATTATTATGTAGCTTATACCATATGACCATTGTATTATTCGTCAAGGTAAAACTGATACTTTTCAAGGTATGTGAGTTATCTTCAAACATATCAATTAGATATATTGATTTAATTAGGATATTCTGTGACTCACTGACTCTGGTCCAAGCCGTAAGTGGTTAATTATATCTGGCCTTAGACAAATTAATATGAACGGATTACTTGTAAGACTTTAACCTTCTGAGTTAGATCTTCCGGGTTCAGTTCCCAAGTTCAGGTGTCATTTTAAACATATATCTGAATCAATAACTACCAATGACATAATATTGTATTAGTCTGTAGTTGCTACTTTGTGCGACATTAAAATGTACTATAACTTCTTCCGGTGTAGGTGACCGCCCTGCTAGCTCTGACGGAAGGGGCGCACTTCCTGAGTAATAACATGTTGTACGTGACGGAGAAACTTCGTCTGGGGCCCCACGGGGCCACATCTATTGTAGTCAGAGTGGTAGTAACCAGCCCTGGAAACAAGAACATGACAGGTGAGCGTATTCTCTATGAAACGTGTTCCACGTTAGCTCTACAACAGTTCCAATCTCAGGACATGGATAGCGCATAGGTTAGGTTGGTTTAGGTTAACTGAAAGTAGGCTCTACCTCTAAGTGCCGTAACATGGAGATATCATAAGATAGCGGGGGGAAACTAGACCAATGAAACAATTTAACGATACCAATTTAAGAAATACCATAAAACCCACATATAGTATTGATGGAAAGGGAATGCATAAGACCCACCGCTTGGCGTGTAGTGTTGCCAGCATTATCAGAGTTGTACCTTTATTTCATTATGAGTGGACATTTGAAGTATCTTTAAAGAATACATAAGCATACTTCTTTGTGGTCAACCATGAATATATTTTACTATACTATTATTTCTGAAAACTGAAAAAATGACATCTGGGCACAGGAATCGAACCCGGGACCTCTTGCTTAGTACGCCAATGCTCTAACCACTGAGCTATCTAGGAATCGTCCCGTGCTCAGGGTCATTCTTCACTCATATTTTAAGACAGAGTCTATGAGGGACGTGTGGACATTGTCGGCTACAAATGTTTGATTTTATTAAGATCGCGAGCTATCAGATTACGAAGCCACCTTCGACTTGGTAGTTGGCTTAATGCTGCCCCTTGTACAATTATTATAATTGTAAGGGATTGCATATTTAAGAATCAAAATATGATATCTCAATGTAAAATTCCTCACTAAAAAGCATAAATAATAGCTTCGGCTATTTTATTCTTATAGTATTATTATTATTATTATTATTATTATTATTATTACAGAGGCATTGATAAAATCTATCAAGAGCGACAGCGACCTGCTTCAGTGGCCATATGGTCTAATGGGTACAATACGTGTTATACTGGCCTGCTGATGATGGTGAGAGTGGGGTTCAAATCCCAGATAGGTATAATGAGGGTGTTTTATACAAAATGGTTCCCCACTCTTCTTCTACGCAATTGCGGGTAAATTACCTCTAAAATTCCTCCTTCTTCAAACTTTCCCAATTATATTGGATGTCTACCGGTCATGGAAGACATGAAAAGACATGAAATTAGCTACCAAGGCATGAATTTTTTTGAGCCACGTTCATTGTTTATTTAAGAATAGTATTTTGTTAAACCAACTTTAAAACCAAAATCAGGTTAAATAAACAACTACTTTCCATTGCGTACATAGTTCATAAACGAGATAAATAGTAGTAGTCACGCAGTCTAAGGTGTAGGGCTGGAAATGTGATGAAATTCATAAAAGTACCCATGTCACATTCTCAAGTTTCTCTGAGTATGTATGTTAAAATATTCCCTTTCTATGTTTCTCGCTCTTGGAGATATTCACATATCTCATCGTGTGATTTTAGGCAAAAAACTGACAATATAGTGGAATGTAACTGCAATAAATCCGAGACTAACACCCCAATATTCCCTCAGGCACGTAAATCTGTGTCAAGTAAAAGCTTTTTTTCTTGATTTTAATGTTAACTGAAGTAGTGATCAAGCGGTCGAATGTGTCTGGCTTAATAATGTATGTATAATTAATAAGCGCTTAGTTGCACAATCCTAGGTCTTATACAGTGAGACTGAATTATTTTGAAGTAGCCCTCATTGGCAGCTAAGTGGCCCAACCCACTCGTGTATCAATATAGGTAAAAAATATTTAAAAATATATGCCAGAGGTGCATATCTTCAGATATTCCTAAGTTCCTTTGCAAAGTTTATTAGTCTTGAAGTTACATTGTTATCACACAATTTACATATTATTATTATTAATATTAGCACCGCGTCTTACTACCCGTTCGGGTTATACGAACTTAAGCTAATGTGCAATGGTAGGGTGATTGTGAGATGAAATGGAGGACCTACAGTTTAACGTGGAATCCGAACCACGGTGGAGGCCTGGCAATCCCCACATTCACAAGAAGTCTTGTCAGAGGTGAAGGAAGGGTTTGGAAATCAGATAAATCTGTGCCGGGACCGAGGATTGAACCCCGACCGCCAGCACAGAGGTCTGACACCTTACCCCTAGACCACCAGGCCACCCACAATTTACATAAGATTTTATTTTATTTTATTTCTCTGTCCACCCCAGTCACCCAATTGCAACACGTTTTGCCTACTCATGGGAATACAAAACAAGAAACACAAAGTATAGCAACTCTTTGGATTTAAAATTTAAATGTATTATGTAATTAATAATTGTATTTGGTGTCGATTTGGCCATCAAGTAACATAGAAATAAATTAACTCTACATTTAATTGAATAATACAATGAGTGATCATGTGAATCTTATTGGGTTCGAATAGATAAAATGTAGCCTTTGTATTAAAGAAACGTTCAATCTATATCCATGGTGAAATATCAGCACAACTTGTGCAGTGGTTAGGGCGTGATTGAGCAACAAAGAGACAAACATACAGACGATATTTCATTTTTATATAACAGAAAGATAAATAAAAACTTTATTTCCTATTGAAAAGTATAAAAATAATTTATATTTGAAATCGGGATAAGAAGGTAATCTGTGCTTCTCTCTAATTGGCTCAAACACTAAAAGGAATCAGCTCTTGTCCAGTCACGGATTTATTTATTTTTCCTTTTCTTACAGTTGAAATATTGGGAAGCATCAGATTATTGTCCAATCTCGGTAGCTCTGTCCTTTTATGACAAAAAAAACTCCAAGGAATGATCTATTGTCTATTCTCGTTAACTTTGTATTTTTCTCATAAATGAAACTTTGGAAAGGAAGCATTTATTGTCCATTCTCCCTAAACTTGTCCTTTTTTCACAAATTAAACACTGGAAGAGAGCGACTATTGCCAATTTTGGTATCTTTGTCCTTTTTTCACAAATGAAACACTGGAAGAGATAAATTATTATCCGGTTTTCCTTACTTTGTCCTGTTATCAAATTTAAAACGCTGGGAGGAAGGTATCAATTCATAGAAGCTTTGTCTTTTTCTCACACATGAAACAGTAACGAGGGTATATAAAGGGGGGTCAGGACCCCCTAATTTGAAGGTTTTCTTAGAGATTTATTAGACCCTCATTAAAGAGGGTCCATATATATATATTTAAAAATTTAATATTATAGTATTTTACTTTTACTACAGTTATTTCTACCATATATTAGTTAATATCTTAGTATTCACATTCAAGATGCACCTTGTAAGACTTCCGATTGTAAAATTAACTTCATAAAAATTTCAAATGCCTTTATTTAACTATATTCAATGTGATATTGGAAAATAAATGATGTTTCTTGTAATGAGCTGAGTAACTGGGTTCCAATAAAAGGAGGCAAACTTGTTACTATCACCTGTAAGATCTTACTTCATGAATCAACAAGAGGAAAGAGCAGCTTGAAAAAAGTACAGCTCTTAGATACGGAGTTTGTAGCGTAGGTAGGTCTACTACACATCCACCACGAATTATTTCAACAAAACTACTTACTCATAACATTATTTGCTAACTATGAAAAGTTTGATATCACACACAACATTTTAACAGAATTTCTAGTTATGACAAGGTCCAGGGTTGTTAAAGGAGAAGGAAATCAGTGGTGAAATAGTAGTGGACTGTTTCTAATATAATATTAGTGTTATTTATATATTATGTAGAATATTGGAATTAATGTGCTTCCAAACCTAAAAAAGTGTGTCTGTAAGTTCTGTATGCTCCTTGGTGTGTCTGTCTGTACCTGTTATCAAAACATAAACAGTGTGATTAATTATGTCCAAACTTAATATTTGGGTATTATATGATATTACTTTGGGGATTTTTTTAATTATAGTTCTAGTGCTTAAAATAAGATTTGCTTATTGATTACTACTTTTTATAAATTAGAAATGTTTCAAAAATTGATGTAGCAATTTTATTTAAAATTTATAGGGGTATATTTAACATTGCAAATAATAATGCATACCTATTTTTTGGAAGAAATCTCGCTTAAGGATAATTTACTAACAACTGATTTTTTTTTAAATATATGTTTCTCAGAAATTGTTCTACGATATTGTTTAAAATGTACCCCATTATTAAAAGCAAGGGCTTAGAAATGCCGGGGTTGGGCAGAGGTTCGGATCCCTTGGAATTTAATTCACCCCCACATAAGTGGGTTCATATTTACATATAAAAACTGTTATCAGCTGCTGAAGATACCGGTATAGTAAGATTTTCTAGCTAACCCCCCTTAGAAAAATTTGCTTTCTACCCCCTTGAACAGTAAAATAAAGAAAATACTGTCCATTCTCCGTGTCTCTGTTCTATTCTCACAGTTGAAACACTAGAATGAAGGAGCTAAGAAGTTATCGTTAATTCGCGGTAGGTTTGGTCTTTTCTGATAGATTAAAATTTATTTTAAAAAAACTAGTTTTAATCTTTAGCTCTCAAGAAATTGCTGTGCTAATATAACAGGGGGCAAAAATCGTTTTCATTTCTCAAAGGGATAGAAACAAACTCTCGAAACAAATTCATACAGATCTGTTTTTATTAAAACTTATTTAATTTTTAATAAAAGAACAAGTCTACCGTGAACCGACTATACAAAGGTGAAATCAGCCTTTAACATCGGTGATAAATTGATTGCCAAGGTCTCCCTCCGCCGGGAAAAGGATTGATTACACCTCTACTATAGAGTGGTGTTATCCTCTTGGTGGAAGAAGAGACTTTTACAAAAATATGTATTGTGTTACCAAGAATCCAAATTCAATTCTACACACGTGCAAGTAGACAACCCAATGTCCCGATACTCAGGGAATCGGAAG
The DNA here is from genome assembly GCA_902151445.1 of Timema monikensis. Taxonomy (NCBI): domain Eukaryota; kingdom Metazoa; phylum Arthropoda; class Insecta; order Phasmatodea; family Timematidae; genus Timema; species Timema monikensis. The sequence goes on from CABFVZ010000908.1 coordinate 275,801, forward strand.
GCTTAGGCTAGATAACACTCAATAACGTATATTTATAACTAAGATTTAGATATTTATATCTTGGAAGATTTTAAATAATTATGCAATAGCCCCCACAAATTTACTGTGTGGTGTGGTTAGAATAGTACCCAAAAATTAAATTGTAATTTTGTATACACTCTATACCTACTTATTAGATTTTCCTGATAATCTTAGATAATCAATATATATATATATATCAGTATAATACTTTGCTGAAATTAATATATATTTAAAAATCACATATATTTAATGCAAAAACATCTACTTATTATTATTATTATTATTATTATTATTATTATTATCCTAAAATATTATTTTATTTAGAAATTAGAAAAAATTATTCAAGGACGTATTTATCAGAATATGTTTTGAGGGAGCACCTCTGTGGTCTAATGGTCAGAGTTCCTGGGTTCGAATTCTCGGCGTTGACAATTTTTTTCTGTGAAGCAGTGAGTCTGGAATGGGGTCAATTCAGCCCCGTGAGGACAAATGAAGAACTACGTGAATAAAAAAGTAGCGGCTCTGGTCTAGAAAACTGAGATTAATGGCAGTAGGGGCTATTGTGTAGACCACATGACAGCCTATATTCTCAAATGTTAGCATTATTTTTGCCAACATGTGGCGGCCGCTTTTTAGGAAGAGCTGGTTTGCGGTCTGATGACATTAATTATATTTTTAGTATTTTTTCACAAGGCGTCATACTACCCTTTCGGGTTATACGCTTATATACTAATTACACTAATGATTATAGGGATTAGGTAAGTTATATAAATAAGAAATGTACTCGCACTTGCGTGTAAGGAGAGTGAACATTAATTTTGTAAAACCCATCCTCAGTAGACTCAACAAAGATTCAAACCTCGATCTCCTCGCTATAGGCAATCTAGAATATTGCAAGAGTAGTGCGTTAGACCACGTGATTAACCAAGTGTTTTTAGTTACGTCTTAAATATAGTTCAAATTTGACTTGGATCTAAAATAATAAGCCAAATTTTAAATATAAAATGTTTGTAATTATGGTATATTAAATATGCTAATATTGGCATGAAATAAAGTTTAAAACAAAATATTTCTTCATAAACTATTATCCGATTCATTTAGACATGGTACACTCTTGCTCCCACTGTCGTACGGCCGTTCCAAACAGCCCCACACATCATCACGCTTCTCAAAATAAAAGTCTTTCAGATATTTTCGATTGTAATTTATCTCCGGCTACCGCAGAATGTTGAAAAGTACTAAAGGATTGAAAAGGGGTTGATGAGAGGTTGGAATCTTGGAGAATGGCCTCTAAAAAGAATGGTTGAAAGCTTCAAAAACACAAGGAAAATGAGAGAGGGATAAGATACGCTCAATAGAAAGAAAAAAAATAAGAAAAATAACGTCAATCTTTCACAAACGCTGATGAAAGAATGATTAGTTTCTAAGAAAGTACTCATTCCCACGTGTTTTTTTATTATTACTATTCGTTCAAACTTTTTCTTATGTGTGAAATAAATTATGGAGTTGACGCTTTCCACTTTCCAAACTTCATCAGATCGTAAACTTTTGAATAATAAAGTGTTAAATCTAAGCGCTGGGAAGAAAACTTTTTAGTTAGTGAATTTTCTTTTAGAATTAAGGAAATGAACAAAATATGAAAGTTTGTGGGTAAGACTATGGATAAATAAGATCATTTAGTTCTTCGCTGGGCTGTGAGATTAAATAGATACCGTGACACAAAATTACATATAAATCGACTATAAAGTAACTTTAGGAAAAAAACCACTTCAGTGTACGAATGGTCTAAGGCGTCACTCTTGTGTTAGACTATCCTGCCGATGACAGGGATATTAGGGTTAGAATCCTGGTCAGATATACTGAGTGTGGTTGTGGCAAAATGGTTTACCTCTCTCCATCCAAGGAGATGCGGTTACATTACCTATAAAAGGCATCATTCTTCTTCTCTACCCCATTAGAGTAGTTATAATACATGTGTACAGTGTATGTGTACAGATAGTAAGACGTGGTGTTAAAAACAAAACAACAAAAACTTCAGGAAATATATTCTTTAAATGTACAGTACATCAGTACATCAAAGAAATATACTCCTATTATGAAAATTGCCTTAATGTGGACTAATATACAATTAGCTTTTCTTTCATTATTATTATTAATATTATTATTATTATTATTATTATTATTATTATTAGCACCGTGACTTACTACCCGTTCGGGTTATACGCACTTACGCTTGTGTGTAATGGTAGGGTGATTGTGAGATGAAATGGAGGACCTACAGTTTAACGTGGAATCCGAACCACGGTGGAGGCCTGGCATTCCACCACATTCACAAGATATTTTGTCAGAGGCGAAGGAAGGGTTTGGTAATCAGATAAATCTGTGCCTAGACCGAGGATTGAACCCCGGCCACCAGCAAAGAAGTTTGACACCTTATCCCTAGACCGCCAGGTCACCGACTCTTTTATTATTAAGATACTTATATATTTAGTACAGCTTAAATGATACCAAAATACAAATAAAGCATATATAAGTGTGTATAGTTAAATTAAAATTGTAATTATTAATTCAACCAGATATACAAGACAAGACTGAAATAATTAGATGATTAGTAACTTTAAAATCAACATTTATATTGAAAAGTAAATAATCACGTTCAAATAGGCAAAACTATTACTTATGCTTTTTAGTGAGGATTACTCCATCTAGATATCATATTCTGAAAATTGAAAAATTCCCAAGTCCAGTTGCCATTTTTCAATTTTCAGAATAAAATAATCACTAGCTAAATAAAAGCAAACTACGTTACATACTACACTTGCTCACATTTGAAGATAATGTCAATCAGGTGAGCTCCACTGGACGTCATCCAAATCTCAAAACGTGGTCCATGCCTTTCCTCAGCATATATAGTCTAATTGTTTCCATCCCACCCTGTAGAGTCAAATAAATAGCTCTCCTCTCCTCTCCTGTCCGACGTGCTGAAAGTGTGAAATATTGCATACTAAAAGTTGTCAGGATCAATCAAGAGAAGTACAGTCCCTGCGATATAATGAGGATACACAATTTAACCTCCAGCCTTTTTATTTCCACCTTATCTTACTACCCGTCCAAGCTATGCCAATTAAAAATATTTTAATAAAGTAGGGATCAGGAAGGTATAATTTATAAGGAGTGCACCTTTATTTTCTGGGGACAGTAGGGTGCTAATGGGAGACTATTTATGAACCACAATTTTCAATACACTCTAACGAGATCCGAACTCTTATCTCTCCGTCATTGTCAAACCTTAATATAAGATCTTGACGTTTAGTCCACGGGCCCACCCATGAATCAAGTGTAAGAGAATTTTTCAAGAGTTGTAACAAAACATTTTGGTCCTCGAGAAAGTAAAGAGACTCATGGTAAGATGATTTTCCAAGGATCTAGTAATAAGACGTGATTAGTGGTTGAAACAAAACGAAATACTAGAGAAAACAAAGTATTGAACCTGACTTAATATGTAAGGCAGGTTGCATAAATACAAACAATAAAATGCAAGGTTTACAATAATTTTTTAAATAGATACAAACGGATAATAAATTTCACATAAAGAAAGTACATTAGCTTTCGTCAGTCTTAGCAATTAAACATTTCAGGGAATGAACGAAATCCAGATTATGTGTTGTATATAGTTATATAACAGGCTAGCTACAAGATGGCCGGTTGAAATACACCTTTTGATAGGACTTTATGAGATAATGATCGCTTCCTCCTCCTAACTGTACTTAGTTATCAGCGTTAGGTAATTCAAGTATGTAACAATTAACTAAAGGTAACTCGTAAAGGTAGCATCTGATCAATAAGGGCGCTACCAATTTAGTGCAAAGCATACACATGAAAAGATTGAAACTAAGGACTCTGGGGTGTATTAATATTGTTCTCATAGATACGGCCGTAAACTCATACAGCTACAGGTTTCTTATATATAAAAATCTCAGGGACTAGAGAATTATATCCCAGATGATTTTAGTTCCTTTAGTTTGGTTAACCCACCACGGGAACGTCAAGGCCACAAAAGGGGTGCTTACCAACTCCCATAAGTTAAGGCTTAACAAGCCCAAATAAGGACATAGCTGTCACAATCATGGTTCGCCTTGACAGCGCTCACGATCAAAGGATATAATAAAGGTGTACATATGATTCGTAGCCACAACGAGCACGGAGCTTAAGGAACCTGTCTAAAGGGTATAAAATAGAAAAAATAGATAAAGTATAGAGCCCAAGCACAGACATGCCAATTCAAGAGTGTCAAATGGTGAATACAATAACTTAGAGTATTAGAACTCATCAAGAGGGCCGAAAAACCTAATCAGGTCATTAGGAAACTGAGAATAACAGCCAATTAGATAGAGTTAGTGTTCCCCCAGCAACAATAGACAGGATTACAACCACCAGAACAACATACTGTCGTTAAGCGCTCATCAAAACAATGGTTAAGCTGTATATAGTGACATAATATTACCAAACAATGTATGCATTTAATAGAATTAGTAGTCTAAACAAATCAGACACAACTGACCCATGATATAGCTGGAGGCCAAACCATGTAGCTGAACCCCACAATATATATAAATATATAACTATATTACACGCGATTGGTTCTAAAGGAACCAACGCACCACAATTTGTAAGTAGGCACACCTGGCCATAAGCCTAATCAAATCCTACCATGATTTAAATACATTATTCATATGTGTTTGAGACGTTAAGCGTCCACGCAAACACATCAAGACGTAGTCTAGTACATGGCTAGCGAAAACAATTATACTTAGCACATTAGCTAGCTGCAACGAAACAATAGTCCCTGAAGGGATTCCAGTCTTCTACTCTTAACAAATGTCCACTCGTAGTACACCGGCTGCGTAGAACATTGACGAGGAAATCCACGGAGTGATGGGGTGCTAGCAGCAGCGTCGTGGGTCTATCCGACGCCATAGCGCCTTGGCTCGGTAATCTTTGCTATTAGTCGATTACACGCTGAAAGTAACCATATATTTGACTGTCTAGAAGGTAACTATGAATTGTTCTGTTCTTATTTTGGTTAGTACAACATATTCTACAGAGTTGTAGAGCTCATGTGATACAACTGCGTGTTTATTTATTTGCAGTGCAAGTGTCGGGCTACGGTAGTGATAGCTGCAGAGATAGTGTACCCCTCAACAGCACCTTAGTGGAGTCCGTGGTGAGGTCTGCGACAGTCCTGGTTCATCCGGAAGGGTTGGTGAGGACGGACACAGAGAGCGCCTACTTCTGTGCCAACGGTAACAACTACAACTAAGCGGACTGTGTCCCACAAGGTTGATCAGGTCCGGATTAATGCATGTACCAATTGTGCCTCGCACAGGGCCCCCCGAGGTTAAGGGCCCCCTCTCGACTGGCAAATAAATCTCTTTGACTTGTCATATTTATTTTGTGATAATATTATATTTCAATATTTCATTTGGCTATTTTTATGTTTTTTCGTAAAATATATAAATATAATAAATTCCCTAATCGAAGGGCTCTGGTAGCCTGGTATTACGTGGAGTCCGACAGTCCGTAATTAAAAACTTGCAACCTTTGCTTTTGGCAAACCCGAAAAAATAACTTACATAACTGCAGACGGTACTGTTTACTTTTGAGAGAGGAATAAGCAATGACTTTCTATTAACAATAGTTTCATTAGTATTGAAAAATTAACTAAATGCGACGTGAGAAGAACGCAATAAAAGTTTTCAATAATAAAATACTTTTTTACTATCCTAAGACTATTATAATTTTATCTCCAGACGGCAGTCTACTTAAAATGCAATCGAGCTGAAATAATGTATAGTTATATAGTGTGCAGTATTATTATATTATTAGCTATTAATTTACAGTACTATAACCAGTTCAGTAGATGATAGACTGTATAGTTTAATATTTACTAGAGTATCGATAGTTAATATGTAAATAACAAAACTCACGGTACTCACTATGATTGAAAAAAGTTTGTCTCTAAATAAAACGATCTTGTATGATGCGAATGTAAGATTCAAAATCATTCATTGGGAAACATAGTGTATCTCAGTACTAGTATCAGTGTACTTCTATAGCAGTAGTGTGTTGGAACATCAGTGTATCTCAGTAATAGTATCAGTGTATTGCTATAGCAGTGGTGTGTCGGAACATCAGTGTATCTCAGTATTAGTATTAGTGTACTTCTATAGCAGTGGTGTGTCGGAACATCAGTGTATCTCAGTACCAGTATCAATATAATTCTATAGCAGTAGTGTATTGTAATATCAGTGTATTTCAGTACTAGTATTAGTGTACTTCTATAGCAGTAGTGTGTTGGAACATCAGTGTATCTCAGTACTAGTATCAGTGTACTTCTATAGCAGTAGTGTGTTGTAACATCAGTGTATCTCAGTACTAGTATCAGTGTACTTCTATAGCAGTAGTGTGTTGGAACATCAGTGTATCTCAGTACTAGTATCAGTGTACTTCTATAGCAGTAGTGTGTTGTAAGATCAGTGTATCTCATTAATAGTATCAGTGTACTTCTAAAGCAGTAGTGTGTTGGAACATCAGTATATTTCAGTACTAGTTTCAGTGTACTTCTATAGCAGTGGTGTGTCGGAACATCAGTGTATCTCAGTAATAGTATCAGTGTACTTCTATAGCAGTAGTGTGTTGGATCATCAGTGTATCTCAGTACTAGTATCAGTGTACTTCTATTGCAGTAGTGTGTTGTAACATCAGTGATCTCAGTACTAGTATCAGTGTAATTCTATAGAAGTAGTGTGTTGTAACATCAGTGTATCTCATTACTATTATCAGTGTACTTCATTAGCAGTAGTGTGTTGGATCATCAGTGTATCTCAGTACTAGTGTTAGTGAACTTCTATAGCAGTAATGTGTTGGAACATCAGTCTATCTCAGTACT